>PVHP010021945.1:0-28918 GCA_004024765.1 Zapus hudsonius
GAAAGGATGTGGGTGAGGGAACTCCTCTGTGTTCTTGTAAACTGCTGCAAGAGGCTTCCAGATTTCCTTCTGCACCAGTTGTAAGGCTCTTAAATCAGCCTGCAGAGAAGGGGTAGGGGCATGGGATAAAATGTGAGAGTCAAAAAAAAAGTTATAGCAGGAGGTGGGCAGCCATACAGGATTTCAAAAGGAGTTAGACCATGTGAGCCAGGGGTAATAATTGGACCCAGTCTCTAGTTCCAGTCTCCAGTGTTAATTTAGTCAACGCCCTTTTAATTGTTCTATTCATTCTTTCTACCTGACCTGAACTCTGGGGTCTATATGCACAATGTAGCTTCCAATTTATCCCCAATAACATGGCCACTCTCTGACTCACCTGAGAGACGAATGCAGGCCCATTATCTCTACCCAGATATCTAGACATTCCATACCTGGGGAAGATTTCTTCCAATAATTTTTTGGTTACTGTGGCTGCAGTTTCTCTTAGGTAGGAAATGCTTCTGTCCACCCTGAGAAAGTATCAACAAATACTAACAGATATCTGTTATTATATAATCCAAGTTTTACCTCTGTGAAGTCAATTTCCCAATGTTCTCCTGGTCTTTGTCCTCTTTGCCTATGCCCAGTAGGCAGCTTAAGATGCTGAGCGTTCACCTGCACACAAACCTGACAATGATCAGTTATTAATTTTAACAGGTGTTCCCTTCCTAGAATATGATAGGAGTTTTCTTCTTTATTTAATAGCTGGCTCATCTTTCTGTGGCTGAGGTGGATTAATTTATGCAGATCAGAAATGAGGATTTTAGCCATGGCTTGCGGCAACACAGTCTTTCCTTGATATTTCCAGGTATTTGATTCCTTGTCAAAATCAGCCCCCAGCTTCTGTATTATTTCTAAGTCATAGTCTTTATATGGCCTTTCTGGTCTCCGGCCAATTAAAGGGAGTTCGGCCGCTATTGTCATTTGAGTTGATCCCAGTGCAGCTTGGCGTGCTGTCTCATCTGCCATGCGATTCCCTTTTGCCACTGGGGAGTCCCCTTTTTGGTGACCTGGGAAATGGATGATGCTGACCTTTTTGGGTAGCAGTAGGGCCTGGAGGAGGTTTAATATTTCCTCCTTATGTTTGATTTGCTTTCCCTCTGAGGTCAAGAGTCCTCTACTCCTATAGATTTCTCTGTGGACATGAGCAGTGGCAAAGGCATATCTACTATCAGTGTAGATATTAATTCTTTTGTCCTTTGCCCTCTTTAAGGCCTCAGTTAAAGCAATAATGTCGACCTTTTGGGCCAAGGTCCCAGGAGGCAGAGCACTAGCCCAAATGACAGATTGTCCATCTACCACCGCTGCCCTGGCCTTACATTCTCCCTCTAGGAGGTAGCTGCTCCCATCGGTGAACCAGGTCTGTGCATCTGTCAATGGCACATCTGAAAGGTCTGAGCGAGTCCCATGCACTTCAGACAGGATCTGTTGGCAATCATGGAGAGGGGCCATACCTGTCCCCTGATCAGTGTCAGGGAGAAACGTAGCCGGGTTTAGGGCGGTGGCCAGTCCAAATTGAATACGGTCCTTGTCTAGGAGCAAAGATTGGTAATGTGTCATTCGGGCGTTGGACATCCACCTCTCAGGCAGCTGTCTGATTATGGTTTCGACAGTATGAGTGGTCAGTGGCTGCCCGAGAGTCAGTTTGTGGGAGTCTTTTACCAGAGTAGCAATGGCTGCTACCATACGGAGGCATGGTGGCCAACCGGCCGCCACATTGTCCAATTTTTTTTGACAAATAAGTAATGGGCCTTTTCCAGGGTCCCAACTTCTGGTGCAGCACTCCTTTGACGATGCCCCATCTGTTTAGGATTTTTGGGAGCTGAAATCTGGGATATAGCTTGTTTTTTTCCCCTCCACCAGCCACCTCTGCCTGTCTCTCAAAACAATCTGTATTTATCTTCTAATTTTATAATTGATATTTGAAGGGGTCTTCTTTTATCTCCCTGAACAGTGGTGCCCCCAGGGTGGAATTGAATGTGAGATCCTACCTTGGTCAGAAGATCCCTTCCCAACAAAGGGTAGGGGCGGTCTGGTACCAGCAGGAAGGAGTGAGTGACGGTACCTGAGGCCAGCTGGACTTTCCTCTCGGTTGTCCATTTGTAAAATTTTCCACCTGTAGCTCCTTGGACCCAAGCTGTTTTCAAGCTTAAAGGTCCTTCAGCTCTGGTCAGGACAGAATGTTGGGCTCCAGTATCTACTAAGAAAGTGACAGGTTGCCCCCCAACTTTTAAGGTTACCCGTGGCTCATGGGGGAGCTCCTGGCCCTGATGGTCCTAATCTTCCAGTGACAAGACTTTGGTCCTAGGGGGCCCCTTTGGCCTTCGGGTGCACTCCCGGATATGATGTCATTTCTCTTTGCAATATGCACAAGTGTTCTTCTTTGGGCATTCTTTTGCCCAGTGGCCTTTCTCTTTGCATTGGCGCATTGGTCATGGTTAACGCGGGGCTGCGTTCTATCTTTCCCCTTATTACTCTGGCTTTCCTGCACTACAGTGGCCAGTATCCTAGTTAACTCTTTATTTCTCTGCTTATCTCTTTCATTTTCCCTGTCCTGCAACTTTTTAAGTCTTTCATCTCTTTCTTCTAGAGTTTCTCTTTTATTAAATACCTTTTCTGCTTCTCTCACCAAATCCTGGAGGGTATAACCTTGTAGGCCCTCCATCCTCTGCAACTTTGCCCTTATATCTGGCGCAGTCTGATATATGAAGGCCATAGAAATGTTCCCCCGATTCTTGGGCGATTCAGGGTCAAAGGGGGTATACATCCTGTAGCCTTCTTTCAGCCTTTCTAGGAATGCTGCCAGACTCTTGTCTAACCCTTGGGTGATTGATCTTACCTGTGCCAAATTGGTGGGCCGTCGGCCCACCACTTTGAGGCCTGCTAGGAGAACCTGGCAATAGACATGGAATCGCTCCCTCCCCGCCTGAGTGTTATAATTCCAATTGGGGCGGGTTAAAGGAAAAACAGCATCAATCTCATTTGGTAGTTGTGTAGGTTGTCCGTTGTCCCCTGGAACATTTTTGCGAGCTTCCAGGAGGACTCACTGTCTTTCTTCCGATGTAAGGAGAGCCTGTAAAAGCTGCTGACAATCATCCCAAGTGGGTTGATGTGTCAGCAAAATAGACTCTATCAAACTAGTTAAGGCTATGGGATCCTTAGAGAAAGGGGGATTATGGGCTTTCCAGTTATAAAGGTTGGCTGCGGAGAATGGCCAGTACTGAATAATAGGACCATCCGGGCTGACCTGAGTTTGGAGAGGAAAGGTGGGTATTAGAGCAGGTGCTTCAACATCTTCTCGTCTTCCCCTAAGGCGTGAGGCGATAGGGGAATCAAGATCAGGGGAACTAAGATCCTGAGAGGGGGTAGAAGAGGGAGAGGAGGAGGATAAAGAAGGGGCAGTAGCCAGGGGGAGGACGCGGGGGTCTGTAAGGGGGTGGTTGAGACGTCATAAGGTCAATCATATTCTCTCCATCTGTGGATAAAATGGGCTTGATCTTATCAATTACCGGGTAGAGGAAAGAGGTTGTCATAGGAGTTGGAGCAGGAGTGAGGGGATCAGGGGTGAGGGGAGCAGGAGGGAGTTCAGGTGGAGCAGGGATGGAGGGGGAGGGGGAGGGGTAGATGAAAGGAGCCAGCCAAGCAGGCGGATTAGTGACTAAATCTTCCCAAGTGACAATGTATGGCACTTGATCAGGGTGTGCCAGTGGTCCTGGGAGGAAGATCTTGTCTTTGACCTGCAAAATAACAGATTTGTTAAAAGTATCTTTCTTTGGCCACCCCACATTAAAAGAGGGCCATTCAACAGTACAAAGAGTAATTCATTTCTTTTTTTTTTCCACTGATAAATTATGAGATCTCTCTAATGTTTCTTTCCAATGATCTATAGTTAGCCTCAAGGGGGTGCTATGTGACTGGCTTATCGCAGGCGCAATTAACATAAAACAAATAACAAAGACACAGACTGAAATTTAGGGCCAGAAGATGCGCGGCACATGATCTTAAAACCGAAACCAAATAAACAGAAGGAGAAGGAGATGCGGGAGGAATCCCTAAGTCTCCGGGGAGGAGGACTGCCCTATTGTCCTCCCCCTTACAGACAGACAGCCTGTGGAGCGTCCTCCAAGGCGAGGAGCTGAGAGAGTTATTGGGTCCGTCAACCCCTCCCTAGACTCCGTTACAGAGCTGTACGTACGGTACAGACAGGAAGAACAAAAAGCCGGCCAGACTTACCTCCCGATGGTGACGTATATTTGAGTCGGGGGTCGCTCAAATCCCGAACTTGCCCCCAAATGAAAAGACCTCCAAGGCCTTTCTCGGGAGAGCGTACCCTAGGACTCAAACAACCACACCAGCAGATGCAAAAGCAAGAGGATTTTTTTTTCTTCGGCTGGGCAGATGGGCTCCCCGGACCGGTGAGTGCCAGAGAGCCCTGAGGAACAAAAGCTTTGGGTATTTATAGGCAAGAACCACAAAATTATAATACAGCTTAGACCACAGGACGTTTCATATTCCCATTGGTTCTTTTGTCCTGATCTGTACAATTTTGATTGGTTATCCAGTTGGAGCCTGGTATTTGCATTTCATATTCCAGGAACAGTCATATTTTACCTTTTATGGAGTGTTTGTTCAGTTTATGACTTGGGACCTCCCACAGAAGGGGAGGGGGTGTGAGCCAGGAGAGGTTCTTTCATATATCGGCTGTTTTATGAAATGGAGTCAGTTTTACACAATAGCTTCTTCAATTCCATATGGTATTTTCTTTACACTAGGATATTTCTATGCACCACTTTATGCATCTGGCTTAACCACTGAGTCATCTCCCAAGCCTACAGTAGAATATTTGTAAAGTGCATCTTTAGTCCATAGCATGAACACTGGCTAGGGGAAAAGCCAACTATGGAAAACAAGAGAGGAAGAAGAAATAGGAAGACTCACAAAAGAAGAATTTTGGGAGGATGTTTTGAATGCCTAGCTGAATTAGAAATTGGTGGGCATGGGTGATGAGGACCTCCCCACCTGGGATAATGGGTCAAATCCCAGAAGAAACTCCTTGGCAGATAGGAAAGGTGGCCTGGCTGTGCAAATTGTTCTGTGAATTTTGAAGGCTCCTTAGCTGTAGATATTGCATGCTTTGCCAATTTGGGGTGACATGGAGTTTGGCATTTCTTTCATTATTCATATAATTAATTGCAAAGAAAGTCAATGCCTTCTGGTCCTTCTGTGGAGCAAACACTAAGTGAGAGCTACCACTAGAGGGAGACACTGTTCTAACACTTAAATGTGCCATTTATTTAAGTATTTAGAGACAGGGTCTTGCTCTTTCATCCTGGCTATCCTGTCACTTGCTATGTAGCCTAGGCTGGCCCACAACTTGCAGCAATCTCCCTGCCTCTGCCAGGGAGTGCATGGTGTACAATAATTCTCTAATAGCTCGCTAATCATGGTATCATGGTCACAGATGTAGAAGTCAAGGTATTTTGCCTCAAGTAAGCTTTCCATCCAGTTTTAAAGCTGCGGCCTTAGCCTCTAGGAAGAGGAAGTAGGAGGAGGGAGAGGACAAACAGAGAGGAGAGAAAAAGTGAGGGACAAAATAAATGGGAACCTATGATGCCACCAGTTCAGCGGGCAGCGTCTGGAGGACCCTAGGTGGGGTCTCCCGGGTCAGGAAAAGTCCTTCACCTGGAGGAGAAGAAGTGCAGAGGCTGGTGTGAAGCGGTTTCTATACAATGTGCTATTACACAGGCCTGTGGCTGGTACTGGACAGGAATTCCCATGTCCCCAAGCACATCCCAAACATGGAAAGTTACTGACCCTAGGTGTCTGAGCATTAAGGCTCAGACTACTGCAGAGAGTCCAAGGACTGTGGATTGCATTGTCATCCTGCAAAAGTGAAATTTAAACACATTTCCATCCTTTACGAGGCTTGGTCAGCTTTGTTTAAAAGTTTGTTAAACACTGGGGCTAAAGTTTAAATAGAAGGGATCGAACTATGATTTGCAATGAAACACTAAAAATATTCTACTGCTGAATGATCTCAACTTTTGCTTTCAAATTATCAAAATAGAACGGTTGGGAGAAATATCCCATTAAAAATGTCAGAATGATGACTGATCCTTTGGGACCGGTTGATCAAATTCCAAATAGAAAAGTAAATGGCTTAGTCCTGAAAGCTTTTGCTCTTAAAGAATGACCACAGAGACGTCCCTAGGAATTGAAAGGGCCAGTGAACGCTGGTGGCCCCAGAGGTGTGTGTATGTGTGCGGGATGGGTCTCGGGGTGGGAGGTCGTCTCTTGGTCTCAGTCCTCCAGCCAAGACAGGCAGACACGCGTGGGACCCAAACTGGGTCGGTCCTCTGCCCAGCCCATGCGGGTCTGCTTCGCAAGGGGAGGATGCGCCCCAAACACAAAGCAGGATGCTGGGGACAGGGGTGGCCACCACCCTCGTCTCTGTGGACGGGGACACTGTCCCTCCGCCCACCGGGCAGTGAGTGGTAGGGTCCGGGGACGCGCCGATGGCTCCGGGTTCCCTTGGGAATCCTCCCTCCTGAGGCCGTCCTGCGCGCATCCCTCAGAACGGGGACCGGCGGCTCCCACTTTTCTTTGGGGACGAAGGTGGCATGCTTGGGAAACAAAGGACCCTTGGGCCGGCCTTCGAGAGCGGCGTGCGCGGCTCGCGTGTCCGCCCCGGCATCCCGCCTTGTTGTCCCCGGGCACCGGCGCCAGCCCGCCCTCGGCGCACGGAGCCAGCCCCGCGGTGGCCGCCCGGGGCCGCGCGGAGGGCCGGCAGGCGGCGGCGGGGAGGGGGCGTGGGCGCCGGAGCGCCGCGCGGGGCGGGGGGGCGGGGAGGGGAGGAGGGGAGCCCGGGTGGGCGGCGCACGTCAGGGCTATTGTGGCCGTCCTGGTATATAAGTCCCGCCTGCCCGCCGCGCTCCCCACTTGCTGCGCCCGCGGGAATCGAGTTCTTTGCGCTGGGGCAGCGTAGTCGACGGAGCGGACATGGGCAGGGCGATGGTGGCCAGGCTGGGGCTGGGCTTGCTGCTCCTGGCTGTGCTCCTACCCACGCAGGTGAGAACCTGGGGGCGCGCCCTGGGGACCTGGAGAGGAGGGATGACGGATGAACCCCCTACCTCGGGCCACCCACCGAGTCCCGGAAAGATTTTGTCTAAGTGACTCTGCTGGCGGGCACAGGGACCCCCACGGTGGTCCTTCGGGACGGCTGTCCCCCTCCCCTCCCGGAGAGCCGCACAAAGACCGGGGACGGTCCCCTACCCGAGCGAGCGGCGCTCGCGCCCATCCTCCACCGTCGGGGTGGGGTGGGCAGCCCAGGGGCATCTAGCTTCACCTCCCACCCAGTCCCGAGTTCGGGATATTTGGGGCCGAAGCTTAGCTGGAGGGTCCTGCGTGGTGCGACCTAGTCACCTTTGGAGACCCCTACCTCTAGCCAGGCGCTGTGGCTGGACGTTTGTGTCTCGCGTCTCAGCCAGGTTGTGTCTGGGTCCCCACCACCGTTACCTCCTCCCCAGATCTCCTAAAGACCGGGACCAAGGTTGACCCAGAGCAAGCACCGGGGTGGCCTGCACCCTGAGCGAAACCGGCGCTGATCCCGGGACACCCGAACCTGGCCAGGTGGCTTGCGTTATCTCAGGAGTGTCCCATGAAAAGCTAAAGGCGCCGGCTCGTGGGTCCCTGGAACACCCAGCCCCGGGGCTTACGAGGAGCGCTTCTGCATCCTTGCCACCGCTGAACGCCCGCCTACGCCCCATTGTCTCCGAGCGCCGGGGAAACTTTCCCGGTTCCCTGTCCCGGAAGGGCGCGGCCCCAGAAACCCGCCGGCCTCCCTGCTCCCCAAGCAGGACTCCTCCTTCCCGGAAATCTTTCCAGGGAGAGTTTGATTAAACCAATAAAGATAGCTTGGTATGGGAAAATTTTGTTGAATACCAATTTAACATTTTTGCTGTTGTTGGCGGTATTGGAGAGGACCCTTAGATTTTTCAGATTGAAGCTGTAGGATTTTTTTTAAAAAGACACCTGTTATATAAACTCTTTGAATGAGTCCAAATTCAGGTATACCCAAAGAAGTGCCCCGTTTTAAGTAATTTTCCATTTGACTCCTTTTCCTTTGGTTGTAAGTGCCATTTCCACGTAGGACAGGCTAGATTTTTCTACACAGGTGCCCACTAAATCTATCTGATTTGATCGGGATTTTTGTTGTGATTAGTTCACTTTGGATGCAATGTGTACATTTCTTTAGCCCACATTCGCTTCCTGGTTCTATGGGTGTCGGACAAAAGGCGCTGGTGCAGATGCCAGAGGGCTTACTTAGGCTTGCTCCGGCTGTCCTTTGTTCCCCTACAAAGGCGAGCATTTCGTGACTTGGAAAATGCGTGCTGAAAGACTGAGCCACAGGCAGAGACAAATTTAACACCAAACCCTCATGGTGGCTTTTTTTTTTTTTGTGAAGTCATCCCGATTTGTACAGGTTTTAACTGAATTCGCTTTTGCCTTAGAACAAAGACCCCCCCAATAGTTTTGAAATTTAAATTAAATTTATTATGTTATCTGTTGGGGTTGGGGATCCAATCAGGGTCTTTCACTTGCTAGGCAAGTAAGTACTGTTGGATGGCTGAGCTCTATCCCAGGCCACTTCCTTTCAATGGAAAGCAATTTTGTAGCCAAGTTTGAGAAAGGAGTTTCAGAATTTCAAAGGAACAGATAAGATACATACAATACACACTTAAACTTTAAAGGCTTATATTGTCCCCACTCAAGGGGTAATGACAAATTACTCAAGTTCTAAGAAAGAAGTTTGTGACAACTGCCTGTTACACTAGGGTGGTCAGAAATCCAGTTAACTTTCTAGTACCATGAATCTTATTTACAGATGTGTGTGTATGTGTATGTGTATTTCACAAAGATTTATTTTTATTTTATTTAGTTGCAAACAGACACAGTATGGGACATATGGGTACTGGGGAATTGAACCTGGGTTGTTAGGCTCTGGAGGCAAGCCCTTTAAACACTGAACCATTTAACCAGTAACCCCCCCCCCTTTTTAAGGCAGGCTGGCTTTGAGGAAAGGTCTCACACAATCCAAACTGACCTAGAACTCACTCTGTAGCCAAGAGGCTGGCCTCAAACTCACATGGATCCTTCTACCTCAGCCTCCCAAGTGCTGGGATTAAAGGTGTCTGCTACCATAGAGTACATTTTTAAAGGCAACCACAAGACGTTGCTCTTTCTACGGAAAAAGGAAACTTTATGGTGACGATAGGAAATCCATATAGCCCAGAAGCTGATTCATTTGGCCCTTTATTCTTTGTACAGAATTAAAATAGTTCTTTCTATTCTTGGGAATTGCATAGTTTGAAGTTTTTATTTGTTATGAGCCCAGACTGGTCTTGAACTCCTAAGCCTCTGGTCTCTGGGACTGGAGGCTTGCTGTACCATGTCTGGCTTGAAGAGCTTTGTTTTTTTTTTTTTTTTTTTTTTGCTGATTGCATTCTGTAGGTATCTATAGGTAGTTTTGAAACTTTGGTAGGGCTGAGTGAGGCTGGGTGTGGCTGTGCGTGCCTTTAATCCCAGAGGCCTTTAATCCCAACCTTGGGGAGGCAGAGGTAGGAGGATTGCTGTGAGTTCAAGGCTACTCTGGAAATACAGAGTGAGGGCCAGGTCAGCCTGGGCTAGAGTGAGACCCTACCTTGAAAAACCAACCTAACAAACAACCTAAAACCAATCAAAAGAATGTATCAGAAAAAAAATCTGTTTCAGTGATAGAGCTAGTATTCTCATGCCTGAAAGCCTGTGTGGCAATGGAAATGCTATTATCTGCTTGCAGGTAGCTGGGACACCAGTGGAAATTGACCTGTCAATTTTTATGTGTTTTAGATTTATTCCAACCAAACAACTACTGTACCAGTCTCAAGTAACTTCTCCCAGCATATCTCAGCTGTCCCAAGTCCAACCAATACCACCAACAGAGGAAATTACAATACCCTGCAGTCAACAGCTGGTCTATTTGCCATCTCGATCTCTCTTCTACAACTCTACTGTTAGAGACTCACAGGCCAAGAAATGTCTCTACTTCCCCATCTTCTTAACCCAACCCCAGTGGCAAGTACAATCCAATGTGGCAAGGAAGAAACAGGTCTTCGTCAACTCTACTAATTCCATACCTTATTGAATTATACAGAAAACCTCGATTCCAAATTTGATTGGTTCGAAGGACATGTGAACGGGTTGATGATTGTCCAATGCCAATGTTAAATCCACTAGAGTTCTGTGTACAAGATGAAGAGAGATACCTTCCAAGATTAAGACGTGATTTCCTTGAGTGTAGTTTAAGAACTATGGACACTTAAAACTCTACTTTGAAATCAGGAATAGGTTTTATCTAGAGATAAGGATGGGATATGGAATGGATATTCGGTTTTCATTTGCTTTGTTCAGATCTCTTAACTCCATGAAAAAGTTAGGGAATAATAAATTAAATTTCCATGATTCTATTTATATATGTACATTTGAAGGAACTACTAGGTGTTAAATATAAGTCTTCAATGTATCATTTCAGCATTACTAATTTAATATGATAAAACTCTAAAGTTTCACATTGTTAAGATTTCTGTTCTTTGGAAATGAACTTTGCCACCCCCCCTGCGGTTTTAGAGTTGACATTGAATTTGACATTTTTGTAGAAATTGACATGTGCCAGGCAATGATGGATTGGAGTCCACATCCAAATCCAGCCATCATGAATGAAGCTTTACAAAGTCTAATGGTAGAAGGCATTTCCCATCACTTGTTATCACTCAACAGGAAGTACAGGTTCATTTAGCTAAATGGGATTCCAGAGCGTAGAACTGATTTCAACTAATTTCAAAATGTTGCTTTTATTTCTGCATATGTTGAGTATTTCTTGTGATTTAGAGTATGGTTTACAATGAAGGTGAAAATCACAGATCTTGAAGAAATAGGTAAAGGAGCCAAAATTTGGGAAAAAAAAAAAAAAACACCAAAATCAGCATTTGAGAAGTAAAGGCTGGAAGCTAATTTGCGTTAAATTCACACAAATTTTTATACTCTTTCTGTAAATATTTTTTAAATGAAAAAAAAAACCAAAATAATGGATCATAATAGCCACATTTGGAATATTCACTGTTATCAGTTAATATTTTTAGATAGTTTGAAGTTGGTTTTCAGCCTAAAAGTGGGCTTGATTCCCCAGTCTATCCCCCCTCCCAAGTTCCTAGATCCACAGAAACCTTTTAAAGTCATTCCCAGAACAAGCTCTTATTCGCATGGTCACACACTGATGTTTACGTGTGCCAGAATCTAACTTGGCCACAGTAGTCTTGAGAAGCAGAATTGTTTTTTTTCCGTCTTTAGAAACCTACATGGGAAGGAAGGATCTGAAGCTACTATGTGTGTGGACACCCCCTCTTGCTTCGTACTTGAATTCTGTACATCTATTCGGATTGTATATTGTGTTTGTGTATTTATGCTTTGATTCATAGTAACTTCTCCTGTTATGGAATTGATTTGCATTGAACACAAACTGTAAATAAAAAAAATAAATGGCTGAAGAAGCACTCTGTTAAATTTCTTAAGATTCTTTTAGATTATTTAAAAATATATTTATTTGGGCTGGAGAGATGGCTTAGTGATTAAGGCTTTGCCTGCAAAGCAGAAGGACTTGAGTTCAATTCCCCAGGACCCACGTAAAACCCTGGCACCCCCATTCTCTCTGTGTGCTTCTCTCAAATAAATAAAATATTTTAAAATATATATTTATTTAAGAAGAGAGAGCATGAGTGCATCAGAGCCTCCTGCCATTACAATTGAACTTGACTTTACATGGGTACTGAGCAATTGAACCTGGGTTGTTAGGCTTTGCAGGCAAGTGCCTTAACCACTGAGCCATCTCTCCAGCCCCTGTTCAATTTTTAAAACTTCTGGTGCAAGGAATACTTTGTGGGTGATCATAGCTTTTTTTTTTTTTCGAGGTAGGGTCTTGCTCTAGCCCAGGCTGACCCGGAATTCACTATGTAGTCTCAGGGTGGCCTTGAAGTCACAGCTATCCTCCTACCTCTGCCTCCCGAGTGCTGGGATTAAAGACGTGCACCACCATACCTGGCTCCCTTTGCAATCTTGAATTCATTTGATACCGCAGTTTTATTCCTGGACTTCCATCCTTTCTGTGGCTCTGGGATCACTAGGAATGGTGGACTGCAGTTAGTCTTTCTGTGGGATTACGCAAAGAAATCTCACTTGAGCTCTTAAAGCCTTTTGATTGGTGGAATCAAGGTTTATCCCTCTTATCACCTGGATACCCAAACATATCTCTCTGAACTATACTTCCTCTCCAAATACAGACATGGTGACTTTCTCTTACAATGAAAAACAGTTTCCCCAGTAAAGGATGTAAAATATTCTTTTGTGGGGTTGTTTAATTTTGAGATAGGGTCTCATTCTGTAGTGTAGCCTGGCCTGTAATCCACTATGTAGCCCAGGCTGGCCTTGAACTCAATCCCCTATGTGCTGGGGTTGTAGGTGTGTGCCTTTATGCTTGCTTTGTGTTCATGTTTGAGATCCTGCAACCTTCAATTGTTAATTGTTATTAAATTTATTAATAAAACTTCAGTGAAATGATGAATAATGGAAGAGAGCCAGTCAGTGTCCATGTGGGATGACATCCGGATCTCTTCTTCCTCACCCTTAGCAGCTCTATGGTTCCCTTGCTGTCAGTTGGCATCTCAGTTAGCTGTTCTTAGCCTGGAAGAGGGACCCAAACCTTGTGAATTTTGCTGTAGCTTTAAAAAGGCAACTATAAGGTTCCTCTTTCCTTACAAACAGGAAACTTGATCACCATGCTTCTAAATCCATAAGACTATATGATCACAGAGCATACTAGTACCAAGAGAGATGTCCTAAGGTATCTCCTCCCTCCCTCCCTTCCTCCCTTCTTCCTTCCCTCCCTGTCTCCCTACCTCTTTCCCTCCCTCCCTTCCTCCCTCCTTCCCTCCCTCTCTCCCTCCTTCCCTTCCTCCCTCCCTCCTTCCCCCTCTCTCCCTCCTTCCCCCTCTCTCCCTCCCTCCTTTCCTTCTTCCCTCCCTCCCTCCCTCCCTCTCTCCCTCCTTCCCTCCTTTCCTCCCTCCCTCCTTCCCTCCATCTTCCTCCTCTTTTCTGAGCTAGGGTCTCACAGGCTTCTCTTGAATTTATGGCACCCTTTCTGCCTCAGTCTCCCAAATGCAGGGACTACATCTATATGTCACCATGCCAGTTTAGAGATCTTTCACACTTTCTCTCACTCAGCCTTCATTGTGTTGGAGAAAGTTACTTTTTCCTTGGGAATTAGGACAAACCAGGATTCCCAGAAGACCCTTCTTTTCACTTTGCAGACTCTGAGGATCCCTGAGTGTCTGGTGGCAGTCTCAGTGAGATCTTTGAGTGTCTCCTCCTCCTTCCTTTCTTCTTTCCTTTCTTTTTCTTTTCTCTTTTGGTTTTTCAAGCTAGGGTTTCGCTCTAGCCCAGGCTGACCTGTAACTCACTCTGTAGTCTCAGGCTGGCCTGGAAGCTACAGTGATCCTCCTACCTCTGCCTCCCTAGTGCTGGGATTAAAAGCGTGCCTCCTTCTCCTTTCTGCTGTTATTTTCAGCATTGCTGGGTGAAATCCAAGGCCTCACAGGAATTAAAGAAGTGCTCTGATACTGATGAACACCCCTCAGTCCTCCTGAGGAAAGCATTCTTCCCTTGGAACCAACACTTCTACTAGATTAGCAGAGCACAAGGTCTTGGGCAGAAAGTAACAAGTTTTGGTAGTGAATCAGTAGGGGTGATAGTGATGCCACTTTTCCCATTTTTACCTTGAGGTTCCTGGTCCTGAGGAACCTGAATATGGGAGAAATGACGCCATAACCTCCCAGAGGCCACAGCCCCGGTCATGCAAGGTATCCTCCTAGCTGGCACTGTAACTTTAACCCCTCTGTCAGGCCAGGTGCTTCAGAACTATGGGGACTATGGCAGGATGAATTAGCCCTTGATAATGAACCCCTTGCCATTCATCCATGGCTGTCACGTGAGCTCTGTTATCAGAAGCCATGTGTTTGACTTCTCATAAAGGACAAAGGAGGAATGGTAGTCTTGTCAGAAGTTTGCATATCAGGAAGGCAAATTCATACCCAGAATAAGAATATGTATTCAATGGGGCTGGGGAATTGCTCAGTGGTTTGGAGATGCTTGCTTGTAAAGCCTGCTGCCCCAGGTTCAATTCCCCAGTAGCCATGTAATGCCAGATGCAAGAAGTGGAGCAGGCACTTGGCATTCATTTGTAGTGGTAAGAAACACACATACAGACACATCAAAACAAATCAATGAAGGCTGGAGAGATGGCTCAGCGGGTAAGGCACTTGCCTCCAGTGCCTAAGGCCCCGGGTTCAATTCTCCAGGACCCACATAAACCAGACCCACAAGGTGGTGGCTGTGGTGCTCTCTCTCTCTCTCTCTCTCTCTGTATCTCTGCTTGAAAACGAATAAATAAAATATTTTAAAAAACAAATCAATGAAAAATTAAAAAAAAAAAGAATATTCAAGAACAAAATGCTACCCTTTTCCTGATGGAAGTAATTCAACCCGATCAACCTTCCTTCCACCAGGTGACTGGCTGGGTAGAATGAGGAAGGGTCCCTGCTAGAGGACTGACCACTGGTCTCTGCTGTAGCAGAGTGTCCTTAGCAGGGGGTGGAGCCAGATGGCCATGTTGAAATAAGTCCATGTTGGTGGGTCTCGGCCACTTTGGCCACTTTGGTCACGAGCTTTAGTCACTGACGGAACTGGCTGGAGGAAGAGGTTATCCGAGGACTTCTGGACTCCTCAGAACTGCTCATCTTTCTCTAGCCTACTGAGCGTTTGAATGGGACACAAACATCATTAGTTCTTTTTAAAAAATATTTTATTTATTTGCAAACAGATAGAGACAGAGAAAATGGGGCCCATGCTTCTGGAGTTTGCAGCTTCTGGAGGCCCTGGTGCACCCATTTTATTTTCTCTGCTTACTCTTTTTTGTTTGTTTGTTTTTCGAGGTAGGGTCTCGCTCTAGTCCAGGCTGACCTGGAATTCACTATGTAGTCTCAGGGTGGCCTTGAACTCATGGTGATCCTCCTGCCTCTGCCTCCTGAGTGCGGGATTAAAGGCGTGGGCCACCATGCCTGGCTTACTCTTTTTTAAAAAATATATTTATTTATTTGCAAGCAGAGAGAGAGAGAGAGAGATAAAGAGAAGAGAGACAGAGAGAATGGGTGCACAAGTCACTGCAAACGAACTCCAGATGCATGTACCACTTTGTGCATCTGGCTTTATGTGGGCATAGGGGAACTGAACTCAGGTCGTTAGGCTTTTTGACCAAACACCTTAACCCCTGAGCCAACTCTCCAGCCCCTTTTTTTGTTTTTCAAGGTAGGGTCTCACTCTAGCCCAGGCTGACCTGGAACTCACTGGAGTCTCAGGGTGGCATCGAACTCACAGTGATCCTTCTACCTCTGCCTCCCAAGTGCTGGGACTAAAGAAGTTCACCACCAAATTACTCTTTTGAAAAAATATTTTTTATTTGAGAGAGAGAACTCCAGGGCCTCCAGCCACTGCAAACAAACTAGTCATATGTGCCACCTTGTGCATCTGGCTTTACGTGGGTACTGGGGAATTGAACCTGGGTCCTTAGGCTTTGCAGGCAAGTACCTTAACCACTGAGCAATCTCTCTAGCCCCAACAAATAACTTGAATTCAGCCTCTCTGAAGGCTCTTTGCCAGAATGTAACACAAATGGCCTCCCGTGTTGACTTTCTCTTAGCATTCTGGCATTCTCCTGGCATTCCCACCAGAATGGCCCATTAATCTTTGCTTACATCATTGTAAGGCTTCTCTCTCCTGCAGCACAAACTCTTCCACATTCCCCTCACAAACCAGTTCCAAATGCCCATGAATCACATGACCAGATTTTTCACAGCCATAATCCCACTTCTCAGTACCCATTTGCCGAAGTACTTCATTCACTGCTGTGACAAAAAGGGTTTTTTTCTGACTTACACTGTGAGGGCTCAGCCCATCATGGTGGGAAGAAATGGCAGCAGAAACTTGAGGCAGCTATGCACATCATGTCTGCGGTCAGGAAACAGAGAGAAGTGAATGCCGGTGTTGAGCTCACTTTCTGCTTTTGATTCAGTCCATGAGGTGGTATCATCCACATTCAGGTCACAAAAATTTTTTATGACCCTAGAGACTTGTGTCAAATGGAAACTATCTCATAAGGTGCTTGAGAGAATTCAAGAAGTTAATAGTCTCAGAATAAGAATAAGGTCTTGCCTATTGGAAATACTGTTTTTTGTTTTTAATAAACTGGTGCTTTAATTTTATTGAGAGAGAGAGAGAGAGAGAGAGAGAGAGAGAGAGAGAGAGAGAGAGAGAGAGAGAGAGGAGAATGGGCACCAGGGCCTCCAGCCACTGCAAACAAACTCCAGATGCATGTGCCACTTTGTGCATGTGACTTTATGTGGGCACTGGGGAATCAAACCCAGGTTGTTAGGCTTTGCAGGTGAGCACCTTGACCAGTGAGCCATCTCTCCAGCCCTGTTTTTTTTTCAGGGTCTCTAGCCCAGGCTGACCTGGAACTCTGTAGCCCAAGTTGGCCACTAACTTACTTGCCTTCCTCCTACCTCAGCCTCCAGAGTGCTGGGGTTCTAGGATGAACCACCATACCTGCCAAGTGATTGCAAGTTCCTCTTCCACATTGGCCAGAATTCTTTCTACATTAGCAGAAAAGGTTTTTCTACTCCTTTATCAACATTCCTGCTCCCTGAAGCCAGGAACTGTGTGTCCTATGGATTTCTAGGTTCTTAGTGTGTGACAGAGGGGAAATGCTGAGCTAATGGTAACTCAAATAGACCACAGTAAGTCTTTACTGTAGCTGAGGGTGGTGGGTGGGTAACAGGCTTTTTCTAGCCTTTTGGGTCCTTGGGGGAAGTATTTCTAAACAGGCTGGCCTCTCAGGGCTCTGTCTAGAGCAGTAATGTTCAATGTTAGCACATATTAGAATAACTTGGGCAGCTATGCAGAAGTATAATGCTTACCACTGGTGCCTCCCAAGGAGAGCTGGATATAGTGGTGTGAGTGAAGCTCAGTTATCAGTAGATTTCACAAGCTCCCAGATGAGAAGCACAAATTTGAGAAGCACAGCCAGGAGGGTAGGTGCCTGCAGCTCTGCTGACAGACCGATTGTTGGCAGGCTCATGGCTTAAGAACCATAGCATAGGTTCTCAAGGCAGGGTAGGCCCAGAGACAAGCAAAGCCACTTTCTTCCCATCCATTGTTTGAGTTTCTCCCTAACCCACAAAGGACATCCAAGTGCCTCTGTTCTGCCATGGAGCATGCCTGTAATCCCAGGGTGGCAGAGGTAGGAGGATCACAGTGAGTTCAAGGCCAGCTTGAGACTACAGAGTGAATTTCAGGTCAGCTTGGTTAGAGGGAAACCCTACCTAGAAAAACCACACCAAAAACGAATATAATAATAAGTATTCTTCCAGAGAGCATGAAGGGACATGGAGGACACTTCCTTATTCCCAGCAGTCTGTGCTTCCAGAAGGGGGTGAATAATAGTCAAGAGGTACAGGTAGAATATTAGAATATTCAGCTTCTTGTGAACAATCAATTAAATGGCACCACACAATGGAAGGATGGGTGCTGTCACAGCAGGGTTTGCTGGAATGGCTACATGGGAGTCACCCATGTCCAGTATCAGAGATATCACTGATCCTGGTTCTGTGTTTGCCAACTTATTGAATAATACCCCTCCCCCAAAACATCTTGGGGTACTTTCCATTTTGGAAATTCTAGATTCCATCTCAGTTAAAAAAAAAATTCCATGATTCAGAATGGCGTTTCCTTTCTGTAAACATTTGTGGGCTTGCTTTCCTACTTCTGAAAAATCTGGCTTACTGTTTCTGAGCTGAGTCCATAAAAATAAAGACAGGGGTGCTGGAGAGATGGCTTTGCAGTTAAGGTGCTTTCTTGCACAGCCTAACAACCCGGGTTCAATTCCTTAGTACCTATGTAAAGCCAGGTGCACAAAGTGGTACATGCATCTGGAGTTTATTTGCAGTGGCTGGAGGCTCTGGTGGGCCCATTCTCTCTCTCTCTCTCTCTCTCTCTCTCTCTCTCTCTCTCTCTCTCTCTCTCTCTAAATAAGTAAATAAATAAATATTAAAAATGCATACAGGGTCATGTTTATTACTCAGCTATATTGGGCATGGGACACCCCTCATATTCATTCATAAAAGACAGCCAGACTGAAGGGGAATGTCATCAGGAAACCATCCCCTGTGTACCCTCCCGATTAGCTCTGAAGCTACCAGCAGAGTATTTGGTTCTGTATCTACTTACAGGTTAAGCATCCCTCCTCCAAAAAGCTTGAGCACAGAAGTTAGATTTTAGTAAGACGTTAGATATTAGATAATGGAATCTTTGCATATTCATAATGAGGCATCTTAGGGATTTGTTTAGACTGAAGTCTAAACATGGCTGTCATTGATGTTTCACATGTTCCTTATACACACACACAGACTGAAGATCACTGCATTTATTCTTTTTTTTGAGGTAGGGTCTGACTCTAGCCTAGGCTGACCTGGAACTCACTCTCTAGCCCAGGATGACCTCCAATTTACAGCAATCCTCCTACCTTTGCCTCCTGAGTGCTGGGACTAAGGGCATGCTCCACCATGTCCAGCTCCTATTATCTATCTATCCATCTATCTATCTATCATCTATCTATCTATCTATCTATCTATCTATCTATCTATCTATCTATCTATCATCTATCTATCATCTATCTCTGTCATCTATCTATAATCTATCTACCTAACTATCTATTTTTGAGACAGGGTCTCATGAAGCCCAGGGAAACCTTGAACTTGATATTTAATCAAGACTGGCTTTGAACTAAAAAACCCATTTCCATCTATCTTCCAAATGCTGGGATTATAGGTGAGCACCACCATATCTGGTTTGAATTTTATAGTGTTTGCAACACACTTGCAGTTCTAATGCAATCTGTTGCATGACATCAACTGTGGTTTCTGTTTGTGGCATAACATTGTGTGTGTGTGTGTGTGTGTGTGCTGGCACACATGTGTGCATGTGTGATGCATGGGTGTTGGCACCTCACCAGTGTCTCTTGTTTTTGCTGTTCAGCTTTGGGTTATTAACCAGCTGTGAGCATCTGTGAGATTTTTCTGTCTCTGCCTCAGGTGAGAACCTATCAGTGTGCTGGAATTACTGATACCCATCATGGCTTCTGGTTTTTATGTACGGTCTGGGGATCCGAACTCAGGCATTCATGCTTGAATAGAAAGTACTTTGTCTTCTGAAACATATCCCCAACTGAAATTTTGGATTTTTAGGCATTTCAGACTTTTGATTTTTAAATATTTATTTATGTATTTCAACAGGGAGAGACAGAGGCAAAGAGAAAGAGAGAGAGAGAGAGAGAGAGAGAGAGAGAGAGAGAGAGAGAGAGAGAGAGAGAGAGAGAGCTGGAGCAAGCATGGGGAACACCTGGGTCTCTTGACTGTAAACGAACTCCAGATGTATAAACCACTTTATGATTCTGTGTCTATGTGCCTGGGGAATTGAACCTGGGTCATCAGGGTTTGCAAGCAAGCACCTTTAACCACTTGAGCCATCTCTCCAGCCCCAGACTTTGGATTTTCGTATTAAGTATACTTATATTTGCTCATTTTCTTTTTTTATTTTATGTCTCATTCTTTCTTCAAAAACTTTCTATTGATAACCTCCGTAAATATAGACAATAAACCAGGATCACAATCCTGACCTATGACCCTCCCATTTCCCCCTCCCAAATCTCCCCCTCCACTGAATTACTTCTTTCTGACTAGTCTCTCTCTATTTTGATGGCATCATTTTTTCCCTTCTTTAGTTAAGCAGGTCTTGTGCAGGTAATGTCAGCCACTGGTGCTTTTGTGTCTGGAGACAGTGCTGTAAGCACTCCTCCCTTTTGTCTTTTACATTCTTTCCACACCTCTTCCTCATTGGACCCTGAGCCTTGGAGGGTGTGATAGAGATGTCTCACTTAGTGCTGAACACTCACTCCACTGTCACTTCTTTTCAGGTGAGTTTTGAATCATCCCCAGTGGTCACTGCCATCTGAAAAGAGAAGCTTCTCTAACTAAACTAACCTTCTCTAACTAAAAGCAAGCATGGCTTTAATACATGAGCATAAATTTAAATATTTAAAGGGAGGGCATAATATATCCATTTGGCCAGACAACAGTAATAGTTTCCCCCTTATGACTTATGACTTCCTCAGGTTCAGACTTTTGATTAGGTTTTCAGTACCAGGCAGGAATTTTCTCTTATGGAATGAGCCTCAAGTTCAATCAGAGAGCAGTTAGTTTTCCCCACAACAGACATCCCACTATTGAACCAATTGGCACATTTGACCTGGATGGCCAGCTGTAAAGCTTGCAGGGCCCACTGTTGGTTAAGACCATTGATGACTTTGCTCCTGCACCAGGCTGCATAGATCTTTCCAGCATCCTAACAGCTAGTCACCAGGGAAGAGGCTTCCTCCAGCTCAGATCCAGCTTGGTTTCTCAGTGACCTGAAGTCCAAGCATGTGGAGTCTTCAGCAATAGGGTCTCACCATGTAGTTCTGGTGGGCAACCAAAAACCTTGACAATGACCTGTAATGTTTTGGGGACAACAGGGGCCTCTCTGGCCAACAACTTGCTAGAAGGTATACCACCCTTGACACAGTCTCATTTTTAAAAAATTAAGCTTTTTTTGTGGAGGGTCTCAAGGTAGGGTCTTGCTATAACCCAGGCTGACCTGGTATTCACTATGTATTCTTAGAGTGGCCTTGAACTCATGACAATTCTCCTACCTCTGCCTCCTGAGTGCTAGGATTTAAAGTGTGTGCCACCACATTCTGCTAAACATTAGGTCTTGAGTCAGCTTATAGATAAATGAATCATATTATGTGGCAGGTAACAAATAGATGAGGAATTTAAGGTAGAGAACAAATAAGTGTATATGAATGCATGGAGAAGGTGTGATGGTTAAGTTTTGTTGTCACCTTGACCTGTTAGCAGGTCACACTAATCTTGAGTGTTGTGTTCCTCTGAATTGAAGAGAGAAAGGAGGCTCAGGGGATACAGGAAGTCATGTTAGCTAGAAACAAGCATCCCTTCCTGGGAGGGCAGTGTAGGAAGGAAATTCCAGAGACTCAGGAAGTCAACAAGTCTGGGAAAGGGTTGCAAGACCAGCCCTAAGGCTATCAAAGGGGAAAGAAATCTCTTTCTCCTTCTGCCTGACTGCTGGTGCTTGTCGTGACTTGGACTTGCATCCATCTGCTCATATATCCCCTTGTTGGCATTGGAATGAAGTTTCCTCAGCCTTCCATCCTGGACTGAAGACCAGCAGCTCCCCAGGAAGCCTGCTTAGGTCCACATGAGTGAATGGTATATGTGTGGGCTGGGCTTAGGTTTGCCTCAAAAAACAACTTCAAATCATGAACAAATCAAAAAATGGGTGATGAAGACTGAAGATATCTATGGGATTTAAAAAATCATTTATTTTGAGAGAGAGAGAGAGAGAGAGAGAGAGAGAGAGAGAGAGAGAGAGAGAGAGAGAGAGAGAGAATAGTCTCAAGTTGATCTCACACTCACAGTGATCCTCCTACCTCTGCCTCCAAAGTGTTGGGATTAAAAGCATCATGTGGCACCACACCTGGCTTTATTTTTATATATTGTTTATTTATTTCTAAGGAAAGAGAGAGAGAAAAAGAGGGAGAGAGAGAGAAACATGGATGTACCAGGGCCCCTTGCTGCTGCAAACGTCACATGCTCTTGCATCTGGCTTTACCTGAATTCTGGGGAACTGAACCTTTGGCTGTCAGGTTTGCAAGCAAGTGTCTTTAACTGCTGAGCCACTGATATCTGTTAAATTTCCATCAGAAAGAGAATGGTTAAAAATCTGATCCTCCAGCTGGAGAGATGGCTCAGTGGTTAAAAGTGCTTGCTTGCAAAGCCTGGCAGCCTTGGGTTTGATTCCCCAGCATCCACATAAAGCCAGATGCACAAAGTGGCACGTGTGTCTGGAGCTCATTTGCAGTGGCGAGGGCCCCTGATGCACCCATACTCTCTCTGTCTCTCTCTCTCTGTCTCTGTCTCTCTTAAATAAACATAAACACTTTTTTTGTTTGTTTTTGGAGGTAGGGTCTCTTGCTCTAGCCCAGACTGACCTGGAATTCACTATGCAGTCTCAGGGTGGCCTTGAACTCATGGTGATCCTCCTACCTCTGCCTTCCGAGTGCTGGGATTAAAGGCGTGTGCCACCACACCCAGCCCCCTGTCAAATATTTTTTCAAGTAACCACTTGAGGTGAACTATATTATCAATGAACAACTACAAAACACATTCCATCTTCAGGCATTTTACGTTTTTCTTTTCTTTCTTTCCTCTTTTTTTTTTTTTAATTTTTCGCAGTAGGGTCTCGCTCTAGCCCCAGGCTGACCTGGAATTCACTATGTAGTCTCAGGCTGACCTCAAAGTCATGGCAATCCTCCTACCTCTGCCTCCCGAGTGCTGGGATTAAAGGCATGGACTGCCTCACCCAGAAACAGCTCTATTTTTTTTCTTTATTGTCCATAATGAGTTACATTGTTTAGTGGGCCAACCATGAGTTGTTATCCCCAATTCCTGGTTGTCCCCCTTCCCCATCCCCAATCAGCTGGATATCCTCCTCTGTGGGCCGTCTGTATCAGTCTTTGTGGTAGGGGACCATGGATAGCCCAGGCTTCAGCCGGGTTCTCATGACCCAAGTGTGTTGTTACTGAGGGTTGCCAAGTCTCTGCTATTCTCCCCCACCACGGCTCTCACAATCTTTCCGCCCCTTCTTCCGCTCAGTTCCCTGAGTCGTGGTGGGTGAGTATTGAGGCTGCTGTGGTGTTGTGAGCTTAGGGGTTTTTGTGTCGAGATTCGTTGGTTTCTGTCTCACTGGCTTATCCTTTGTTGATTGGATGGCTATGGCTGTGGGTCCCTTGTTTATCCAATCATTCTCTGTGGGGTTCCATATGGATCCTCCACCATATGACTGTGGTGGCTCATCTCATGCCAGGATCTCAGCTTTCTGCCTTTGGTCGGTTGGTAGGGTTATATGGGCCACAGCTCCCTCGCTGTATCCTGAAAAATACAAACACAATGTCCATTGGAGAATGAGGTCAGTATCGGTTAACAAATATATAGCAATCTGGATTACCTAGCTTCTATTTTCAAAAGCCTCCCTGGCAGTCACTCGCATAGTGCATCTTTTCTTGGGAGCCCACGAGTATGGGATCCGGTGCTTATCGCCCTGAATCTCCGGTTCCAGTCAAGGGTTCCCCCTCACTGAGTGGAATATTTGGCTGAATTTAATAGCTGTGGATTGTCTCCCCCCAGGCCCAGGCTCCTCCATTGCACAAGTGCTCCTTTCTTGGTTTGCTTTTCTCTCCCAGTAGGAGGTGTGGTCAGCCTACTCATGGCTTCAGCCTGTATTTCATGCTAGTGGTCTGTTTACACCAGCTGTCGGTGTTCAGCTTCCCCTGGCAGCTTGTGTAGTGTCTTCCAGCACTGCACTAACTGCCATCTGGGGGCTGGTTACCATTCCAGACCTCGAAGAGTCTCTCGATGTTGAACGATGGTATTCTGTGGTTTCTTCAGCAACAGGGTTTGCCTCAGGCCTGGGGAGGGCGTTCAAGAGCCTTGACAGAATTCTGTCTTATTTTTGTAACCTCATGGGTCACTTTGGTCAACAGCTCAGTGAGGGAAGGAACCAGTGGCTGGGACCTGGGGCTGTCAGACTGCTCAATTGTTCACAGACTCAGACATTCTCCCCTACTACTCATGGCCCCTCTTACCAGTTGACACCCACTACTTACTCT
This sequence comes from Zapus hudsonius, assembly GCA_004024765.1. Taxonomy (NCBI): domain Eukaryota; kingdom Metazoa; phylum Chordata; class Mammalia; order Rodentia; family Dipodidae; genus Zapus; species Zapus hudsonius. The sequence continues at coordinate 24,020 of PVHP010021945.1, forward strand.
TTAGGTTACAGTATGCTCGTGAGAATTTTATGTTTTTGAACCTATTTTGGTTTGGCCTCATGTTTGAGCCATTCCCCTCCCCCCTTCACTTACCCCACATTCATAACCTCTCAGTTCTTTCTACTAGTCTGCATAAAGAAAACAGTTATCCTGGTTAAGGACCGCATATGAGGGAGAGTATGCAGCGTTCAATTCACTGTTCTTTTGAGTGTTCGCTTAGTAAGATCTGCTCGAAGTCAGACCATTTTCTCCTAAATTTCGATATGTCATTTTTCTTTTCAGCTGAATAGAATTCCATCATATAAATATACCACAGTTTCGCTGTCCATTCCTCCATGGATGGGCATTTGAGTTGATTCCAGTTCTTGGGTATTATGAATTGAGCTGCTATAAATATACTTGTACAAAATTTTCTGCATCGAGATGTGGCATCCTGCGGGTAGATGCCTAGTAGAGGGATAGCTGGGTCCATTGGTAGTTCTATGTCCATTCTGTCTAGGAGTCTCCACACTGCTTTCCATAATGGTTGAACAAGTTTGCAATCCCACCAGCAGTGAATGAGGGTTTCTTTTTCCCCTGCATCCTCGCCAGCAACGATTGTTGTTGGTTTTCTTTATGATTGCCATTCTGACAGGGGTAAGATGGTATCTCATTGTGGTTTTGATTTGCATTTTTCTGATGCTTAAGGATGCTGAGCACTTTCTTAAATGAGTCAAGGCCATTTGTGTTTCCTCCTCTGTGAATTCTCTGTTGAGATCAGTAGTACCCCATTTTGTGAGGGGGCATTTTGGGCTTTTGTTATTAATTTTTTTTAGTTCTCTGTAGGTTTTGGAAATTTGGCCTCTGTCTGAGTTGTAGCTGGCGAAAATCATTTCCCAGTTTGAAGGGGGTCTATTGGCTCTGAGTATAGTTTGTTTGTCTGTACAGAAGCTTCTGAGCCTGATCAGGTCCCATTGGTTAAGTGTTTGTTGTATTTCCTGGGCTGTTGGAGATTTGCTCAGGAAATTTTTTCCCACTCCTATTTCTTGTAGAGTTCCTCCTATTTTTTTCTTCCAGGGTGTTCACGGTTACGGGATTTATATTGTTAAGGTCTCTGATCCATTTGGAGTTGATTTTTTACACGGTGAAAGGAGTGGGTCTATTTTCATTTTTTTACAAATGTTTATCCAATTCCTCCAGCACGATTTGTTGAAGATGCTATCTTTGGCCCAGCATACATTTTTGGCCCCCTTGTCAAAGACCAAATAATGAAGTTACTTCCATTTAAAGCTGGGTCTTCAATTCTGTTCCATTGATCTGTCTTTCTGTTTTTATGCCAGTACCATACTGTTTTTGTTACTATGGCTTTGTAGTATGTTTTGAAGTCAGGCATGGTGATGCCTCCTGAGTAGGATTTGTTACTTAGAATAGTTTTGGCTATTTGAGGTCTTTTGCCCTTCCAAAAAAATTTAGAGATTATTTTTTCTATGCCTGTGAAGAAAGAGGTTGGGATTTTTATCAGCATAGCAATGAATCTGTAAATCGCTTTTGGAAGGATTGCCATTTTTACTATATTGATTCTCCCTATCCATGAGCATGCAATATCTTTCCATCTTCTCACATCCTCCTTTAATTCCTTATTGAGTGTTTCAATATTTTCCTTATATAAGTCCTTTACAACCTTGGTTAGTGATATTCCAAGGTATTTGATTTTCTTTAAGGCTATAGAAAATGGGACAGTCTCTCTGATGTCTTTGTCTGTCTGCTTGTCTTCTGCATATAGAAAGGCTACTGATTTTTGTGTGTTGATTTTGTATCCTGCCACGTTGCTGAAGGCATTAATCACCCTCAAGAGATTACTGATACTATTCTTTGGGTCTGATATATAAAGGATCATGTCATCTGCAAAGAGGGATAGTTTGATTTCTTCCTTTCCGATTTGTATCTCTTTTGTGCCCTTCTCTTGTCTAATCGCTTGGGCTAGAACTTCAAGCACTATGTTAAAGAGGAGTGGTGAGAGTGGGCAGCCTTGTCTTGTTCCTGAATTGAATGGGAACTCCTTGAGTCGTTCCCCATTGACAATGATCTGTGCTTTAGGAGATTTGTAAATTGACTTTATTAAATTGAGGAATAGGCCATCTATGCCTATTCTTTCAAGAGCTTTGAACATGAAGAGGTGTTGAATTTTGTCAAAAGCCTTCTCCGCATCTATTGAGATAACCATGTGATTTTTGTGTGGAGCCGATTAAGGTGATGTATGAAATTTATCGACTTGCGTATGTTGAACCATCCCTGCATCTCTGGGATAAAGCCAACTTGGTCAGGGTGGATAATATTTTTGATGTAGCGTTTTATCCGGTTTGCTAGGACTTTGTTCAGGATTTTTGCATCTAAGTTCTTCCGAGATATGAGTCTGTAGTTCAGTTTTCTTATTCCATTCTTGCCTAGTTTGGGGATTAGGGCAATAGTAGCTACATAGAAGGTGTCTGGAAGCCTTCCCTCTTTTTCTATGCTTCTAACAAGCTTCAGAAAGAGTGGTTTCAGCTCTGTGATGAAGGCTTGGTAGAATTCAGCTGAGAAACCATGTGGTCCTGGGCTTTTCCTTTTGGGAAGGTTTTTGATTACATCTTCAATCTCTGTAGGTGTGAAAGGTTTATTTAGTGCTTATGTCTGCTCTGGGTTAAGATTTGGCAGTTAGTAGTGAAAGACCCCCAAGTCCTTTCTCTAAAGAGCGTACCTCAGGACTCCAACAATCACACCAACATATGCAAAAGCAAGAGGAGTTTTATTCTTCGTCTGTGCAGTCGGGCTCCCCAAACAGATGAATGTCCAGGAGCCCAGAAGAACAAAGGCTCAGGGTATTTATAGACAGAAACCACAAAATTATAATACAGCTCAGACCATAAGACATATTATATTTTCATTGGCTCTTTGTCCCTATCTGTATACTCCCGATTGGTCACTTTATCAGAGCCTGAAATTTGCATCTATATCTCATTCTAGGGTCAGCCCACATTCCATGAACAGCCATATGCTACCTTATATGGAGTGTTTGGTTTTCTGCTCATTTCCTGGAATTTATGACTAAGTCCTTTTCAAAAGGGGAGGGGGAGTATTTTTCCATATTTGGTCATTCTTTGCAACCAGGAGTCAGTTTTTATAAAATGGAGTCAGCTTTACAAAATGGAGTCAGCTTTACAAAATGGATTTTTTAAAAAAATATTATTATTTATTCATTTTCAAGCAGAGAAATACAGATAGAGGGAGAGAGCACCAGGGCCACCATCTGGCATATGTGGGTCCTGGGGAATTGAACCGGGGGCCTTAGGCACTGGAGGCAAGCACCTTAACCGTTCAGCCATCTCTCCAGCCCCTACAAAATGGATTCTTCAGTAGGTGTCCAAATACTTATCCATATCTTCCAGGTTCTCTAATTTTGTGGAGTAGAGGTTTTGGAAGTATGACCTGATGATTCTTCCAATGTCTTTGGGATCTGTTGTGATCTCACCATTGTCCTTACTGATTTTGTTGATTTGGGCTTTCTCATTTCTTTGTTTGATTAGATTGGCCAGGGGTTTGTTGATTTTATTAACTTTTTCAAAGAACCAACTCTTTGATTTATCTATTTTTTAAATTGTTTTCTTTATTTCCAATTCATTAATCTCAGCTCTGGTTTTAATTATTTCCTTTTGTCTTGAGCTCCTTGGGTTAGCTTTTTCTATCTGTTCCAATGCTTTTAGGTGGGTGGTTAGGCTATTGATTTGAGACCTCTCTGTCTTTGATATGAAGGCATTTAGCGCGATGTACTTTCCCCTCAGGACTGCCTTCATGTGTCCCATAAGTTCTGATATGATGTGTTATTGTCATCATTTAGTACTAGGAAATTTTCAATTTCCTGTTTTATTTCTTGGATGACCCAATCATTTTCTAGGAGCGCATTATTCAGGCGCCAATACTTTGTGTATTTTCTGGATCCTGTTCTACTGTTAACTCCTACCTTTAATGCACTATGGTCTGATATGATGCAAGGAACTACATCAATCTTCCTGAATTTGTTTAGGGAGGATTTGTGACATAAGATGTGATCAATTTTAGAAAAAGTCCCATGCTCTACTGAGAAGAATGTATATTCTGTGTCTTTGGGGTAGAACGTTCTGTAAATATCTGTTATCTCCAGCTGGTCAATGGTGTCATTAAGCTCCATTATGTCCCTGCTGATCTTCTGTTTGGTTGATCTGTCTAGAGCTGATAGAGGTGTATTAAAATTTCCTACTATGATGGAATTAGAGTCTATTTCTGTTTTATTTTTGAGTAGGGTTTCCTTTACGAACTGTGTTGCACCTGAATTTGGTGCATATATGTTAATGATGGTGACATCTTCCTGCTGGATCATTCCTTTGATGAGTAAGAAGTGGCCCTCCTTATCCTTTTTAATTGATTTTGGTGTAAAGTCTATTTTGTCAGAGATTAATGTAGCCACACCTGCTTTCTTTTTACTTCCAAATGCCTGATAAACTGTTTTCCATCCTTTTACTCTAAGAAGATTTCTGTCTTTAGAAGTAAAGTGTGTATCCTGAAGGCAGCAGATGGAGGGTCCATTTTTCTGATCACCCTGCAAGTCTGTGTCTTTTTATAGGGGAGTTAAGTCCATTTATCTTCAGTGATATCACTGTGAGGTTTGCTTTAAGCCCTGCCATGATGAAGGGTTAATGGGGGTTGTTTGCAGGGAGCCGGGATCGCCATTAGGTGGCGCCCACTACCTCGCAGCTAGGCAATGCTTGGGAAGACTACTTTACTAAAAGGTCAAAAGGTCAATGGAAGGCTACTTTACTACAAGCTATCCTAGCCAATCCCGTGGCGTCTGGAGGTGGCAAGCAGGAGCCAGCCAATCATGGGACGATCCATGTCCCTTTTCCCTAT
>PVHP010021946.1:0-28883 GCA_004024765.1 Zapus hudsonius
ACACACACACACACACACACACACACACACACACACACACACACACACACACACACCAAAGTCAGAAACAACAGCAGAAAAGTGAAAGGAGGGGCCTCAGATTCAGGTTCCAAAGAGAAGGGACACCGTGTGCAAAGATGCAAACGGTCCTTCCAGATGTGTGTGTGTGCATGCACGTGCGTACTTGTGTGCACATAGTGTGTGTGTGGTATATGTGGTTTATGCACATCTGTGAGCCGATGCGGCACCCCATCAATTCTGTGAACATTGGCTGTCCCTCTCCATCACTCACCCGCCTGATTCTTCTGGTTTTTTGTTTATTTGTTTGTTTTTCTCATGATGGAGCCTCTAGTGATTCCAGAGCTCATTTTCCAGGAGCCCTTGGCAAATCTCCTGTCTCTGCTCCCCACAGGACTAGGGTTACAGGTGCACGGCCATGCCCTGCTGTTTACAAGGGTTATGGAGATTTGAACTTGGACCCTCAGCCCCTTGTGCTTGTGCAGGAAGTATATGTAAGCACTGAGCTATCTCTGCAGCTCCCTTTCAGAATTAGAGAGTCCAAAACATGAAGCCTTTATATCTGTTTACTTACATTGCCCACAAACAAGATCTTCCTTCTTTCTCTTTCTCCCTTTCTTCCTTTCCTCTCCAATCCCCTATTCTCACCTCTTCTCTCATTTTCTTCTCATTTTCTTTCTTCATCATGGCACTGGGGATTGAGCATAGGGGCTTGTTTATACTAGGCAAGCCCTTCACTGACTCAGCTGCACCCCCAGCCCCACACTAGGTCTTGAAGTCAGAACTAATTAAAATTGTGGGGCTGGAGAGATGGTTCAGTGGTTAAAGGCACTAGCTTGCAAAGCCTGACAGCCAAGGTTCAATTCCACAGTACTCACATAAGGCCAGTTGCACAAAGTGGTGGATGTGTCTAGAATTTGTTTGCAGTGGCACATACCTTTAATCCCAACACTTGTGAGGCAGAGCTAGTAGGATCTTTGTGAGTTCGAGGCCAGCCTGAGACTAAATAGTGAATTCTCTAGGTCATCCTGAGCTAGAGTGAGACCCACCTCAAAACCCCCTTGGTTTTATTCAAGAATAACTAAAATTATTCAACTATCCCAAGTCTCAAAGAAGGAAGCAAGAGAGTCAGGGTTCCAACTCAGAGTGGGCCCACATTCTCCGTGTGCTCCAGGCTGTCCTAGTGGATGCACCTACTGTTATCATAAAGGTACATGGACTCCTGGAACAGTTCCTGGAACAGGGATCCTCAGCAGGGGGAGTGTACCCTCTGAGGCCACTTGGCAGGGTGTGGAACAGTTTTGGTTGTCCCGGCTAGAGGCATGTCTGAGGCTGCGCAGCTTGTACTAAGAAACACGGAGGTCTCCAGAGCAACTCCTTTGTCTCCTGCCCTGCAACACTGGGGAAGGAGCTGGCTCTGAGCATCTTACCAGCAGAGTTGAGGAAAGCAAATGAGTCGTTAGCTTGGGAGATGAATTCACTCACATGCCTTCCCTCTGCTAGTGTGAGGGCAAATTTGCAATGCTCAAGTCTATCTGGAGGGAGATGGCAAAGTGGCAGACCTAAGACGTGCCACCCAAGGGGAAGCTAGGGTTCGCTTGATCATCTTGTCCTCTGGGATTCCAGACACCTCAGACCCTTTCCTGGTCAAATCATCTTGGATTGCATATTGGCCCTGTCCAGAAATGCCCACTTTCCCAGTTGGCACCATCTCCTCTCCACAGAGAGGGTGTGAGCTGGCTTCACATGCCTCGCCTCATCCATACCCCTTCTCAGCCTGAGACCCTCACCTGCCTACGACTTCTGCCTTCCCTTCAGCTCTAACCATTGATGTAAACTCCTGAGGACATTCCTGCGTCAACCTGATTCAGATAGCCAACAAAGTCTAAATGCAACAACTTTAAAAAAGCACTAAACAGGGCTGGAGAGATGGCTCAGCGGTTCAGGCACTTGTCTCCAGTGCCTAAGGCCCCGGGTTCAATTCTCCAGGAGCCACATATGCCAGACCCACAAGGTAGTGGCCCTGGTGTGCTCTCTCTCTCTCTCTCTCTCTCTCTCTCTCTCTCTCTCTCTCTCTCTCTCTCTCTCTCTCTGTCTCTCTCTCTCTCTGCTTGAAAATGAATAAATAAAATATTTTTTTTAAAAAAAAGCACTAAACAATGTAACTCATTATGGACAATAAAGAAATAAAAGAGAATATAAAACTGAAAAAAAAAAGCACTCTATGGTAAATTTCAAAGTCAAGATCATTTTCTAGTCCCCCGCCCCATCACCAAGACTTCGCCCCTTTTTGGTATAATGAAAAAATACTTCCCCAACCTGGGGAAGAAGCTTCCCCTTGGGTGGCACGTCTTAGGTCTGCCACTTTGCCATCTCCCTCCAGATAGACTTGAGCATTACAAATTTGCCCTCACACTAGAAGAGGGAAGGCATGTGAGTGAATTCACCTCCAAAGCTAACGACTCATTTGCTGACATCAAGAAATGCTTACAAAGCTCTCACTACGTGTCAGGTACTATTTTTGCTTTTCCAACTCGTGTCTCAGAAAGCATCAGCAAGGGCCTGAGAATAGGGCTCAGTGGTTCAAGGCATTTGCTTGCAAAGCCTTGCTGGCCCTGGTTCAATTCCAAGCCACCCACGTAAACTGGATACAAAAAGCAGCACAAGTGTCTGGTGTTCATGTTCAGTGACAAGAGGCCCCGGTACACTCGTGAACATACACACACACAAATAAATAAATAAATAAATAAATAAATAAATAAATAAATAAATAAATAAATAAATTTGTTTAATTGAGAGGGCAGACAAAAAAAATTAAATAAATAAATAAATAAAAAGCACCAGCAAGCCTGTCTTTCCCTATAATTTCATCAGCCACTTCTCGCCCTGAGATCATTAAGCCACGAGCTCTTACCTGTGCTCTGCATACTTCCTACAGCGAATCCTAGATTCCAGCTTCTCCTCTACTTCTGGAAGGATCGAATGAGGAGACAGAGCACTATAGGATTGCAGAACTTCTACTTTGACACCCCAGGGTGTCTAGGCAGCTCCTTTCAAGCCTGCGGGCTCCTTGCTGCCTAACTCCAACCATCTAAGCCAAGAGCTAGGCACAGGCATCATGGTTCTCACTGGGGAATCACAGGGAGCTTCCAGTCAGCAGGGCTTGGAATGAAAACCCGAGAAGCAACAAGCTTATTCCCAGAAAAGATGTTGAGTGTGTGTCTTTCTATAAGACAACTTTATCTCAGTGGAAGCAATATGTTTCTTATGAGTTTTTCCCAATGTAGAGCGAGCAGTCTTACTGAGGGTTGCTGAGGGATGTGTGGTACGCAATGGCAATGGCTCCATATAAAGTAAGGATGGAGAGATGGCTCAGCAGTTTAAATATGGGCATTTTTATCCGTTCAGTCTCCCTTACGTTCTAATTGGCCTGGCTCGAAGTTGGGTCACAGACACTGCCGCTGATCCAAGGGGTTATTCTTTCCAGTGATTCTTCTTAAACCAAATGGGACCAGGAGGAAGAATGCATTGTGATTGCATTATTTTTCCCCTGAAGTTGGGTCTCGCTCTAGCCCAGGCTGACCTGGAATTCACTATATAGTCTCAGGGTGGCCTTGAACTCACGGTGATCCTCCTACCTCTGCCTCCTGGGTGCTGGCATTAAAGGTGTGCCCCACCACACCCGGGAGATTGCATTTGTACTCACAAATAGGCAGATGCCTTCTGTTAGCCCACAATCCTCAGCCTACCTCATCCACACCCACACACTAGGCTTACAATTTGGGTTGTGAGTTACTGTTGTTCCTATACTGGATGGGGCAGTGGTTCCTGGAGGAGGGCCCTTCATCTTCACAGAGGTTGGATGGCTATGAGACACTGGAAGAGGCTGGGAACTTTGAACTCAGAGGTACAGCCTTCCATGTTAGCGATTTTGTAAATGTGGGTCTTGGAAACTCAGAAACATGAACAGAAAGTTTTGTTCTTTCATTCATTCATTCATTCATTCATTCATTCATTCATTCTGTGCTGTGTTCTCCCACACAGGTCAGGCAGTGTTTCTGAGGCAGTCTTGGGGGAAGACATGGTCCGTAGGAAAGCTGTGTTGTGGGAGTCAGGAGGTAGAGCTGGGATTGACTCTCCTTCCTCCTGGAGTTGTTTCCCATCTTGGGAGCTCCCCAGGCTTCCTTGTGGCGGTGCATTGTGGGTTCCTGTTCCATGAGGCAGAGAGGATCTTGATTTCTGGGTGAGAATGAGCCTTTATCTGCCTTCTGCCCACCCTCCCCCAAGTCCGAGAGCCAGTAGGGCCAGCACTCAAGCCTCCTGAAGGCTGTGCTCAGGTTTGCCCTCTTCCTCATCCTCCTCCCTCCAAAGCTGAGGGGTAAGATGGACAGTAGAAGAGGAACACAGCGAGAGAAGAATATCAGGTTTCAGTCTGAACAGAACATGCACTTTACTCCGTGGCCGGTACCTGACTTCGGAGCCCAAAGAGATGTTCTCTGTCAAGTTGAAGATTGTGGTTCAGGGTGAAGCCTGACTTATGTACACATCACCATGACAACATTTAGGCAAACTGGTTCAGAGGCCCCAGGGTGGATATTATGAGATAGCTTCTGTTCTTCTCTTTCATCTCCTAACACTTCCCTAAAGTAAAGAACAGTTGAGCCGGATTAATGGGAACCCCTTTTTAGAGATTTCTTACTTTAGGGTATATTTTGTTCTGATATAATGAAAGACCAGCTGAGGTGTCTGAATAGACATTCTGGAACCCTGAGCTCTTACTGATAAGTGGAGAGTGTGGATGACAATTTGCATAGAGCGAGATGGATTGTGTGGGGAGAGGAGGGACAGGAATGTGCACACTGAGTGTGCGTGTGTGTGTGCATGCACATGCATGTGTGCAAGCCGGAGGGGTGCTAGAGGCAACTTTAATTTGGATATCCTCAATCTCCACTCAGGTGCCTCTGACCTTCCCAGATTCCCTCAGTGACAGTCACATCCAAGTTTTCTTTATCCGCTTAGCCAGAATTTCGGCTGCTGTCAATTGAATATTTGACAATCAGAGGCCAAAAGCATTCTGGGAGAACAAAATGAGCTTCCTCCACAGGGACCCTCTAAATTTGATGTTGACCTTCAAAAGCCTGTATAAAGCAAGAGGTCTCTAGGATGACATTGTGTTGTGGTTTGAGTATAAAATGGCCCAGGTTGGCTCGTGTATTTGAATACTTGGTCCCCAGCTGGTAGCATTGTTTGGGAAGGTTGTGGTACCTTTAGTGGGTGGAGCCTTTTGGAGGAAGTGGATCACTGGAAATGGATGTTGAGGTTTTGTAGCCTGGCCTTGCTTCCTGATCTTCTTCCTGACTCTGCTGAGAGATAATCAGCTCTGCCCTGCTATCATCCTGCTTTCCCTGCCATGAAACTTCCCCTCAAAACTAAGCCGAATTAAACCCCTTTGCATAATACAGAAATTACTTCTGGTCAGATATTTGTTCCCAGTAATGAGAAAGTAACTGATACAGCTTGGCTTCTGTGTTTTTCTGACTTCCTGACTTGGACTCTTAGGCAAGTGTGATGGTTAGGTTTTGTTGTCAACTGGATCTTTTTCATTATCTTTCGTAGGCCTTTGATGTTGTTCACAGGAAGGCAGCCCTCTCAGCAGGGAGCAGGATGGAAGGAGGTTCAGGGGAACTGGAAATGAACATCCCTTCCTGGGTTGGGGGGGGACAACCCAGGAAGGAAATTCCAGAGACTCAGGAAGCCAACAAATCTGGGCTAGGGTTGTAAGACCCCACCCTAAGGCTATTTAAAGGGAGAGAAAATCTATTCTCCCCTCTCCTCCCTCCCTGTTTTGCTTGTGTGTGTGGTGTTAGTGATGGGTTTTTCTCTCTCTGCTTGGACCTCTAAAAGGGGGCCAGCCTCTTTTGCCAGTATGGAACTTCCCCTGGATCTGTAGCTTCAATAAATCCTTTCCTCCCATAAACTCTGCCTGGTTTGGAGGTTCATCCCAGCGGCGTGTGGCTGACTACCACAGGCAAATTTGAAGCATGGGAACCAGCTGTGTGTAGAATAGATTGTCCCGCTGAACGCTGGAGACGAGATTTGCAGAGCTCATCTTTTCAGAGAGGGTGGGCAGTCTTTAAGCAAGGGCAGACATCTCATCTCCAGAGGTTTTGTGGGCCACACAAGTTGGAGATGGTATGTGTGAGTTACTGGTAATGGTGAAATTTGCTGGGACCAGTTCTCCACTCTGCATTTCCTCCAAGTCTTCCATATGGATTGTAAATTTATTTGGGGCAATAAAATTCTCTTATTGAAAAAAAATTCCCTTATTAAGTGATATCAAGATAGTACTATCTTTTCTCAAGATAGTACATGTGAAGAGCTCTCACTTCCGTTGACGTGTGTCTTTCATTGGAAACAGGTTCCCTAGAGATGCGTGTGTCTAAAGAATATTTGAAGTTGATAAGTTTTAGATATGTTTAAGGAAATCACCACAGGAAGTCCTTGGTGAATTACTTGTGAAATTCATTATTTCCTTTTCATGATGTGTGCATGTGTGTGAGTGTATGTGTGTGTGACTGAGCATACATGTGTGTATCTGTGTGTGTGCATGTGTGTACATGTGCGTGTGTGTATGTGTGACTGAGCATACATGTATGTATCGTGTGTGTGTAGGATACAGAGAATAGCTTTGGGTATCTCATCAGAAGTCCTGTCCCTCTTTTTGAGTTAGGGTCTCTCATTTGCCTGGAGCTCTCCAAGTACACTAGACGGTCTGGTCAGCAACCCTGAGGGATCTGCTAGTCTCTACCTTCTCAGCTCTGGGGTTACAAATGTACCCCACCACACCCATCTTTTCTACATGGGTTCTGGGGATTTAACACAGGCCCTCATTCAAGGCAAGTACTTTACCCATTAAACTATATCCCCAGCTCTTGAAATGCATTCTTTCTTCTTCAAGTTGTTCTGCTGCTTAGAGTTGACTTGGGAAAGATTCCCCCCACAACATAGAGCAATGACAAGGGCAGTGAAAAACAACAGCAAACAGGCTGAGCCTTGCAAAACTGAGTAAGCACAAAAGGGCTTTGACATCTTTGGTCTCCCCTTTGAGAGTCACTTAGCATATTTGAGAAGTGTGGACACCCTTTCTCTCATCTCTCACAGTTACTTCGATCACATTTCTTACTTCCTTGTCAGAAATTCTTTCTTTAGAGACTTCTATGGCACAGAGACACCTCAGAAACCCAAAACTTCTTTAATTACCTTTGAAACCATTTGACATTACTCCTTTGAGAAATCTACCTTTTTTTTTTTTTTTAAAGTCAACTCTGACGTTAATTCTCGATTTGATCTTCAGGACATACAGTCAGCAACCTTCACAGGAAGAAGTCATGGGAGCTAACCGGAAGCCAACTGCAGGGACACTGGACAGAGATTCACTAAGTCCATTGCAGACCACAGAAAGACTCAGAGTTTGAGTCAACATGTCTACATGTAAGTTACAAGGAGTCTGTGCACTTAAGGAATGAGTGTGTTTTTTGTTTTGTTTTGTTTTGCTTTATTTTTCCCCACTCTGGTCTTTTCTGTGCTCTGACTGATTTCAATATGATTCCACTCTTGGTCTTACCAGTTTGGAAGCCAAAAGTAGACTCTTTTGACTTTCGTCCTTTGGGAAACTGGAACAGATTAGGGAGAAAAAAAAAAGGGTAAAGAACAACGCCAAGGGTGAGGCTCCCTGCGGCTCGGTGCTGGAAGAGAAAGGACTTGATCCAAGCAGACAGTGCTGTACAAAGTTCCAGCTGGATCGGGTCCCTGATCGTTTTTCTGGGCAGAGGGTAGATCGACTGTCCGATAAAAAAAAGCCCCTCATCACCCTCCGAACAAAGCCGCAGCTGGGCACTTGGCCAACCTGGGAGAACAGTGATTTCCTCGCCTTTAAAGTTGATTATTAGTTCATATTTATTGGAAGCCTACGAGATGCTTTTAGCCTCGTAGCCAATGTGCAAGAGGAGGCAAGTGCCCGGTAGGATTCACTCTGCCCTAGAAGCTTTTTTATTTTCCATTTTTCTTCAGCTGAATCAGCAATGCCTCACTGGCGGAGGGGTGTGGAGTCAGATGGCAGAGCTCACCAAGGCCTCCCACCCTCTCAGCCCAGCCCCCCAGGTCAACACTGGCCTGTGGGTGGTCCTCTCTCCCCACCCACCCCTTTCTGCATCTCTGTCAATAAGGTGAAATGGACTATTTCATTTACAATGCCTGCTAGATGGAGGGGTTCCCTTGAGTGCCTGTATACAAACCACTCCAGTGTTTATTTTAACTAGTTTTAGGGATAGAAGGATGAAGGTATCAGGAGGGGAGTACATTTTTTCCTGTTTGTTTGTTTTTAGTATGGGCTGAGCATTACCATGTGTTGGACTCAATGTTTCAGATGGTCTCTCTCACTCCTCAGAGCCTCCTTAGGACACAGACCATGCTAAGAATCTGATTTAATATGGATAATATGGATGCTAAGACTATAAGAGACGCCAAAGGCTAGAAGCATATATGTCTGTCTTTGCACCAAGGCCCTGGGTGGAAGCCATTTGCAGACTGTGTCTGTGGCTTTGGACCTGGTAACAACCATATGTATTATGAAGTCAAAAGTCAAAAGAGAATTACCATTGTCTCACCAGGAACTGAATATAAAAACTCGGTTTGGTAGAAATGTTTATAATTAGAGGTCTGACATATAAGTCTTCTTGCGTCTAGAAGCATCTACTTAACAATGCAGGCTTATGCTTGAGGCAGCTCCCGAGACAGAAGTATGGCTCTCTTAGTTTCAAATTGTCATAGTTCTAAAGGTCCCAAGGGCAGCCTTGCTGGTGTACCAGTTCAATAATCTGCTGGGCCATCGATGGTCGGCTACTCTTCCCTGGCTAACCTTAATGAAGCCCATGTTGCCACCCTCCCTGGGGATTTCTGGCTCTGGTGTCACCTGAGATTGACTGGAAGGAATGATTTTCACCTCCTCTGTTTTGCCCAGTCGATGACTTTGGATGAAATGATTTGAGTATGACTAAGTGCTACAGGGGGTTTGTAGATGCGGCCAAGATTTTTATTTATTTATTATTATTATTTTTTTGCACTGCATTGCTGTTTTTCCTCCTATAGTGGGCTATGGTTTATAGCCAGGTGCAGAGAATTTTATAGAGTGCCAGTGGTTGGAGAAGCCAAGAGCTGATGATAACAACCATGATCCTCTGGGGGATGTCTTGGGGGATTTGTGGATGTCTCCGAGAATGTCAGAGTAAAATGTAATTATGTCAAGCTTGAAAATAAATCATTCTGACTCAAAAAAAGAAAAAAGTAGGTTATTCACTTAGAAGATTAAATGATACGTGTTGTTAGGTCCTGGGTTTGTCCAGTGGGATCTGATCAGATGACTAGGTTGAATCACAGGAGGCTGAATTCTTATTTTATCTAGGAGGAGTATATTTACTATGATCTTTAGGGAATTATGAATGCTTAGAAGACCATTTCCATACGAGCCCCTCCAAAATGCATTTTCACACAAGATGCAAGCATCTTGGTTGATTGTGAGTATCTTGGTTGATATCCAGATCATAAACAAGCCAGACCCCAGGTGTCCCTGAGACTCCAGCGGGCTAGCTGACAAAGACTTTCTCCCGGAGTAGGAGGGGTCCCTAGCCATATTCAGAACCATGGGCCTGCCTGAGGAGACAGAGGGAGCCATTTGTGACAATAGCCATTCACCTGTTCAAGCTGTGGATATTTCTGACTTTGCACATAGGTGCTGGTTCCGATGACTGTACTTAGTACCACTTTTGCTTCTGTGAATCAAGAAAGACCTGAAATTTGCAAGATAGCTGTTTCTGGGTATTTACAGGCTCTTATTCCTAGCCCAATCTCTTCTTTAGGTCATAGTACAATAGACTGTGATGTTTCCTGTTAATTCTTCCCCCTGTACCTAATATGAGCTGCTACAAAGACTGGTCATGGACCCTCTCTTATTGACTGTCAGAGATTTTTTCCTACCTGGGAGGGGGCATGCTAGGAGTCTTGAACTGATTACCAGTCCCAGTCCCAGTTCTATATAATATAATATTCATGACTTAATTTTCTCTTTGGTAGAAGAAGGGTGTTATGGTTGGCGGTAACATCTGTCACTTGTACCAACCGCTCTATAGGCTAAATCTCACAGCCATCTTGGGAGATTGTGTTGATTAGTGATTGGCTTGCCTTTCCATATCCACTCTCTTTTGCACCATGCTTAGCACCTAGAAAGCTGAACTACAGGAATGTTTTATCCGTGAACTCCATTGCCCCTGACCTTCCACTTGGGTTCAGCAGTGAGGGCGAGGAGAGCAAATGAACATAGAAGAAATCTCCCAGCTGAGCCCTGCCTTGCATGGTGATGGTGGGTTGGCTGCATGGGTCCATCGGAAGTCACTGCTGTAGAAACGTGTCACTTGGCATGTGGGTTCTTTTCCTTCAGTGCTGGAGCACAGTGGTCTCTGCTGCTTCTAGCTATAGAGCACTGTGTTGACATACCTGCCCACTCACGTGTAAATAGTTCTTGATTAAACTCTCCTTAAATTGCTCAGTTTGAGTAATCTGCTCCCGCCAGAACCCTGATGGATGCACAAGTGGTAAGTGACACTGTCCCCATTTGCCAAGGAGTTTCGAGAGGTCAGTCAACTGGGCTCAGGGGCTACACCCAATATGAGGTGGGACAATGGTTCTGATCTCAGAGCCTAATGGTGGGTGCCTGCATTCAGTACTTCTTTAAGGCTCATTGCTTTGTTTGCAGTCTCTGGCAAAAGGCCACGGCTGAAGGTATCTTGTTGCTGTGACAAAACTCTCAACCAGAAACAGTGGATGGGAGGAAAGGGCTTATTCCATCTTACAGTCTCCGGGGGAAGCTTGATCATGTGAGAAAATCATGGCAGAGCAGAAGCTGGGCATCACATCTTGTCACATCAGCTAGAAGATAGCAGCAAGAAAGAGTGAGCTAGCTGAGCTATGCACACCCAGGGGGACTAGACTAAATAAATGTCAAGGTCTACCCCCCAGTGACACACCTCCTCAACAAAGGCTCCACCAGCTAGGGAGTGAGTGTGAGGCTTAATCACAGACCCTTGAGGCTATGAGAGACATTTCACACTGAAACCATCGCAGCCACCAAGAATTCATTACCTTCTGGGAATTGCTCTTAAGGCTTTTCCCACCATATTGGAGGAGACATTGAATAGAGGTGGCCACCAGCACATTGCATCCTTGAGACAAAGGGCACATGTTAGGATCTGGTTTAGGGTGCAGACCCCACAGCTGGGTGGTCTCCAGAAAAGCTTGGTGGAGAGTGACTGAGCCTGTTTTGGTTGGGCCGGTGCCTCCCCTCATTTGAGAAACAAGGCATGCTGGGACTGATGGCTCCATGGGATAGAGGGATCAAAAAGCAGATTGCTTTGTTCCAGAGTCACGTCACTTCCGGGAGGCCCAGAGAATAGGTTTGAATCCCACCATGACCTCCTTCAGAACCAGGATCTGGAAGAGGCACGGACCTGTGACAGCAGGGTGCCAGGCATGCACTTGGCTTTGTGCACTCACATCTGACTCCATTTTCCATCTGTCTTGATGCTACTACGTACAATTGAGCTGGTAAACCTGCCTGGCACGCAGGAGGTGCCCAGTATTGTAGAAACAATGGGAGAATGAATGATTGCAATAAGTGAGGATAGTTTGAGTAACAAGAAAGCAAGGAATAGAATGGGGAGATGGTTCCGTGGTTAAAGTACTTGCCACACAAGCTTGAAGACCCAAGTTCAGATCCCCAGCACTGATGTAAAATGCCACATGATGGCACACACCTGTAATCCCAGCGCTGGGGAGGGAGAGACAGACAATCGCTGAGGCTCACTGGATAGCTGGTCTGGGTACAGTGAGAGATTCTTTCTCAAAAAATCAAGGTGGAGAGTGATTGAATAAGACCTCTGACATGAACCTCTGTCCTTTGCACACATACACCTACCTGCTCCTAAGAAACACACATTCACACACCCCACACTTCTATACACATGCAAAAAAATAAAAGGAAGGAAAACAGGGAATAATGCCTATAAAATCATCCTATACAATTCCATCCTCTTATTTAATTTTTATTTTTTGGTATTTCAAGGTAGGGTCTCGCTCTAGCCCAGGCTGACCTGGAATTCACTATGTAGTCTCAGGGTGGCCTTGAACTCACAGTGATCCTCCTAACTCTGCCTCCCGAGTGCTGGGATTAAAGGCGTGTGCCACCACGCCTGGCTAAAATTCCATCCTCTTTAAGAACACAGATTCACGTCAAGACTGAGAGAAGAAATTGTTGGACAATGAATGGTAGGAATACTCGCTGGAATGAAATCATACATGATAATTACTGTTGTCTTTGGATGTGTGATATCTACCAGGCGTCACGCTAAGGTTTGCACGTACTCTCTGATTTTTACCTCTGCCACTCTGTGATGTTGATAGAATTGTTCCCATTTTATAGTAGAGGAAACCAAGGCTCAATGGGAATTTATATTACACCCAAATTTACCTTTTGGAATAAGTGTGTAGCACCAGGATTAAGAGCTGACTCTACCCTCAAATCTCAGAACTTTGGTTAATTTATCTAAAACCTTGGGATGGATGCCAGGCATTCATGAGGTACAGATCCAACCCTGTGGTATGATCTAGAAGGCGGTCTAAGATCCCCACACCCCCCACCCATCAGCTCACCACCCAAGGGATTTCTCTCCCTGTGTGATTCCTTCTCACCTGGTTGCCCCATTTCTCTGAGGTTTCTTTCTTGCCAGTTTCCTCTTCTCATTGTGAAATGATTTTCTCTGTTCCTGCCTGTCCCAAGCCTTAGGCAGGAGGCACTGAAGTGATTTGCCCTGACCTGCCTGTCACATCTCACACCACACCGGGGGCTGCAGAGCCTCTTAGCTTTATTAATCATTCCCATTTGACTTGGTGTGTGTTTTATGGCCTTCACTTCCGATTCATTTTGCCCCGTTCAATTGTGTTTACCTTTTCAAGCAGACCTGCAAAGAGAAAATTTTAGTTGTTTTGCCAGAGGTTAAAAAACCAAAACAAACAAACAAAAAACTTGTCCTGCTCACAACACATTTCTGCCTCCCTCCGGTTGGTACTTTATCACACGTGGATAAACAGGAGAGGTGCCCAGATCCAAGGTCTTTATTTCAGCAGCAGGAATGTTGTCCTTGGGTACAAGAACCTCTAAAGCAACAGGTCTCAAGTTTTCATGCACCTAGGAGCCACTGGGGTAGGGGTGTCACCAGAGAAGGGATTCGGATGAAGTAGGTCCTGAGATTCTGTGTCCTTCCTGCTAGAGTCACAAGGTGTCACTTCCTCCTGGGCTGTAGGGTTTCCCTGCCACGTTCTTCTATGTCCCATCTCCCAGTCCCCGAAGTCCTCTGATTCCTGAAAATTGTCCTTGTCCTTCAAATCCCAAGAAATCTGGGGTTTTCTCAGTGCCATGGGTTAGAGCGTTTTAGGTTTAGGTTGGAGTCTGTCTGCTAAACTCAGAATAACAGTTACTTGTCACTGGCTAGCAGACAAAAGGAATGCATTTTGTAGGAGCCAATTTTCCCCGAAACGCTAATGGTACCTTTATCTCTGGGTAATTAGAACTCTTGAGTGATGAATGCAGAATTACGCATAAGCCCGGACTACAATGATTGCCTGGGTTCTTTCATCTTCAGCTGACTTCATTTTGAGAGTTAACAGTCTCAGCGGACTTTGCGGAAAAGCGGCTCAGAGGTGTCTGCTTTGGGTGGAGTCACTTGAGGAGCCTGTCACCTCCAAAGTCACTGTGGTGTGAAGACTGGAGCTTCATGAAGTCATGACTGGCAGAAGCCTCATAAAATGTGTCAGGCTTTGCCAAGCTATAGTCCTACGGGTCCTGGTCTCTGTCTTAGCTCTGAGTGCTGTTGCATGAAGCTGGGTAGCTTTCTATACCATCCTTGGCCCTCGGACCCTGAGCCTGCCCTTTGTAGGTAGGTCTTTGAGGACAGGTTAATTCATAGCTATGCTAATGTCACCATCATCCTGTGACATTCCTACCCTTGTTCTGAGACTTGGCTGGTTTGGGGTTTCTCTTGGTGGGTGTCTATGGGAGCAGCCCAAGTGCTAGGGAAACTTCCAGGTCTCAAAGTATCTGACCAGAAGGAGACCTCTATAGTGGGTGGGTGGGGAAAAGGCAGAACATGAAAGTTCTAGACAACTGTGAGCTCAAGATATCTCCTTCCTTCCAACACGCATGCTTCAGCAGAGGTCAGCGGTCATCTGTCCAGCCTCCAACTTCACACTAAACTGTATTGTGCTCATAGGATGGATGGAAGAAATAAGGTGGATATTGTCTTAGCACATGGCCTGGTTGTCCCCTTAGGTGTTCCTCCTACGTGGGAGGGCCACTAGCTACTCCCCTATGGTGGATGCTTTCCTCTCTGACAAATGAAAAGTCTACAGCACCAGTGTGAGATCTGAAACTCATGTAGAGCGAAGGGACTGATTTGGTTTCGTGATTGAGAAGGGCTTACAGGAGCCCTCCGCTGGTGTCCACAAGCAGGGATTTGCTACTTTGAAAAAAGATAGCATCTGATGAGAGAGAGATGGTCAGAAGATGTGTTCTGGGTCCTTCTGTGTGCCACTCTCTGTGATGTGCAATTCATGAATTTTTGTAGCAATCCTGAGTGGTGGCATTGACACGTGAGGTGGCTCAGGAGGGTGGATCTTCCCAAAGGGATCCCCCACTTGGTATCCTTGCTAACCAATCTGGACAGGGCCAACACCAGTAAAGACACTGACACTATTGTCCTCTTAGGCCAAATCTGGCTCCTTTTTTTCTTCAGATGTGTATGTGTCTGCATGTTTTTATGTGTATGGATTACAGGTGTGAGTTCATGTATGTGGTAGTCAGAGTTTCAGCCACTCTTTTTTTTTAAATATATATTTATTGTCCATAATGTGTTACATTATTCAGTGGGAAAACGATGAGCTGTTATCCCCAATTCCCCAATGTCCCCCCTCCCCCTCCCCAATCAGCTGGATATCCTCCTCCGTGTACCATCTGGATCAGTCCTCTTCTTCCTTACATTTTTTTTTTCAGAGAAAGGGTCTCTCACTCAACCTAGGATTCTCAGATTCAGTGGCTAGCAAGTCCTGGGGATCCTCCCATCTCCACTTCCCCCAAACTGGCATTAAAAGCATGCACCATTATACCTAGAGTTCTATGTGGGTATTTGAGACCTCAATTCAGATCTTCATGCTTGCGAGGCCTGCACTTAACCCAGAACCATCTCCCAGCCCCCTGGCTCCTTTCTGAATGTTTCCAATGATTACACAAGTGTTTCTCAAATGTCCTCTTCTTTGAAGACGCTCTTGCATCTCTATGACAGTACTCTTTCAGGCTGAGCCCTCCAGTGACCCTGGCATTCAAGGTCAATAATGAATTCCTGCCTATTGTGAAGGTCAATCTTGTTTTATTTCGTTTTTGGCACATTTACTGTTGATGGAAGGATACTGATTCATATTCTCCAGCCCCTCTCTCCTTGCTACTTCTGTCTCTGCTATCTCTTTTTCCTTGGCATAACTACAAGTTGGATCCTGTTCCTTTTTCCTATTATTTGAGAAACTCACCTGTGTCATAATTTCTCCTCTGCTCTCTATGACTGTCAGAACCTGAACTTGTATCTTTAAGATGTCACACACACCTCACCAGCTACAGGTCCTTTTACCCTGGATGTATCTCTCTAAATATCTGGCTGTGACCTCCAGCCACAAGTCTGTGAGAGAAGTCTGTGTCCCTTTTGACTTTTTGTTCACTTTTTTTTAAAAAAAATCATGTATCATTTGTCTGCAAGGAGAAATTTCTATCACCTCTATCTCCTCTCTATCTCAAATTAATATTGACTTGGCACCCAAGTTCAACTCCTGACCCCCCTCTCTGAGTCCCAAGACACCTCTTGTCTGGTTGGATTATTTTTCCCTAATGCTTCTGCTTCCTTCATTAACTAACCAGATGGGAGACTCTACACAGCACAGAATATTCTGGAAATGCCACTCTCATTATATTTGTCTGCCCTGAAAGCCTATGAAATAAGTGACACATGTCTTAACTTGAGAGATTCCCCCATGATTTCCATAGCCTTCCAACCTGTTTTCCCACCGATCACCTACAACTCTTGGCTCAAGTCAAGTTAGACTCTGCGTTAATTAGGACTAGATTCAATTGCCAGGAACAGTAGAACCCCAAATAACAGTGACTTAAGCTACACAGAAGCTAATTCCTCCCTCATTTCAAAGATCAAGTTCAGGCAACCCAGGGCAGGAATGATGGCTGTGTTCCACCCAGGAGGACAGAGACCCAGGCTCCTTCTATCTCGTAGCTCTAGGTTAAGTGTCCTTCACTCCCAAGATCACACATGGTACCGATTGGCTGTTTCGGTTCAATTACCAAATCCAAGGTCCAGCCAAAAAGAAGAGAGAAGGAAAAATGATGAACACAGTTTTTTGCTTTTTTTCCTGGAAGTTGAATACATAGTTTCTGCTTAGACCTCATTAGCCAAAGTGTCATCATGTGACCACAAAGGCTGATGGGAATTTTATTACTTTTTAACCTGGAAGTAGCCTTGTTTATGCCTGAGTAAAGCTCAGGGTTTTGTTACTAAAGCAACATGGTAAGTGAAAATATTGTGACCAACCTGTTGCCTGTCTACACAGTTAATTCTTTTCTTAAATATATTTTATTTATTCATTTTCAAGCAAAGAGATACAGGAGATAGATGATGAGAGAGAGAGAGAAAGAGAGAGAGAGAGCGCACCAAGGCTACCACCTTGTGGGTTTGGCTTATGTGGGTCCTGGGGAATTGAACCTGGGGCCTTAGGCACTGGAGGCAAGTGCCTTAACCACTGAGCCATCTCTCCAGCCCTAATTCTTTTCCTCACAGTCCATGGTCACCATGCTTTCTTCACCGGTTATATTCACCTAAGTCATGCTGATCAGAGAAACATCACCACAAAATTGAAGTGTCTTTGGAATCATATAGAATCAAGTTTAAAGCCTGGCTTTCTTACCTACCCATTGCAAGATTTTTCCAAGTCTCTTCACTATCTCTGTCCCTTTGTTTCCTCCTCTTTAGAAGGAGATAACATGGACTGGGGGGGGGGGGGGGGCTCAGTGGTTAAAGGCATTTGTTTGCAAAGTCTGAGGACACAGGTTTGATGCCCTAGTACCCACGTAAAGCCAGATGCATGAAGTGGTTCATGCATCTAGAATTCCTTTGTAGTGGGAAGAGGTCCTGGGACACCTCTCTCTCCCCCCCCCCTCTCTCTCGTAAATAAGTAAAAATATTTTAATAAATAAACTGAGATGACAAGGGACGAGGAGACAGCCCAACCAGTAAAGAGCTTGCCTTAAAAGTATGAAGACCTGATTTCAATCCTCAGAACCCATGTTAGAAAATGATGAAAGAAAGAAAGAAAGAAAGAAAGAAAGAAAGAAAGAAAGAAAGAAAGTGTGGGGGGGCTGGAGAGATGACTAAATGGTTAAATGTGCTTCCTTCATAAGCGTGGGGCCCTGAGGGACCTGAAACCAATTGAACTTGAATCTCCAGAACTCCTGTAGGCTGCTGAGCAGGGCCACATGCACTTGTAGTTACCCCAGTTCTGCAAAGCAGAGCAGAGACCAGGGAATCACAGAGTCCCCTGCAGAGCAGTCATCTCTGGTATCAATAAGAGACTCCGGCTCCAAATGAGAACAGCTGGAAGAGCCATGGAGCAGGACACCTGAGATTCTGCTCTGACCACAGCAAGCAGGCACACGGGGCACCATAGACTCTATGCGCTGCATGCACCACACACAACATGTGTGTATCACACATGCCACATTGTATATACACATACATACAAGTGAAAAGACGGATGTGGTGGCATGTGCTTTTTAAAAATATTTTTATTTATTTATTTGAAAGGAGAGAGAGAGAGAGAGAGAGAGGGAATGGGCATGCTAGGGCCTCCAGCTGCTGCAAGCAGGAATCCAGATGTATGCAGATGCATGCAAGCAGTGCCTTAACCACTGAGCAATCTCTCCAGCCCCCGAAGTGTGTTTTTTATTGCAGTGCTGAGGAGGTGGTGGAAACAGGAGGATTGGTGGAACTCACTGATAGGCCATTCTAACCTAATTAGGTGAGACTCTGTCTCAAAAAAAAAAGGGTAGTGTGGGCTCAGCTGTTAAAAGGTACTTGCTTTCAAAGCCTGCTGGCCTGAGTTCAATTTCCCAGTACCCACTTAAAGCCAGATGCACAAAGTGGTTCATGTGTCTGGAGTTCATTTATAGTGGCAAAAGACCCTGGTGTGCCCATACACATTCTCTCTAAATAAATAATAAATAGATATTATTTTTTTTTAAAAAAAAAGATGTACAACACTCCTGAGGAATGATACCCAAGGTTTTCTTTTGTCTTCCATGTGCATGTATACCTGCCTGTACATATACACAGATGCATGCATATATATACACAGAGATACCAAAATTCATGTTACAGGGTTATACTAAGGATCAGATAAGGGCTGTTTAGGATATGTCCCCAGCACTGTGTCTGCACAGCATGTACCCTTGAGAAATGAAATATGAAACGAGCTTGGTTTTCTCAAAAGGTTCAACTCAAGTTCTTTTCCTGCTAGAGATTTTCCTCTCCATTCAGGTCAAAGACAACCGCTGCCTCCTTGGAACGCTTAGTCATACAAATAGTCTTTGAGACATTGGTGAGGAAATACATAACCAATGTGTCATGGTTTGATCCAGGTGTCCCCCACAAATAAATGAATGTGTTCTCAATGATCGATCCTCGGCTGATGGCAGTTTGGGAATTAAAACCTCTCTAGAGATGTGTTGTTGGGGGCGGGCTTTTGGGGCTATAAGCCAGCTTCCCCTTGTCAGTGTTTGGCACACCTTCCTGCTGCTATTTGCAGTGCTGTGGCGGAGGTGATGTCCACCCCTCTGCTCAATCCATCGTTTTCCCTGCCAGGATGGAGTCTCCCCACGAGTCCATAAGCCAAATAAACCCATTCCTCCACAAGCTGCTTTTTTTGGGGTTCTTTCTG
Source organism: Zapus hudsonius (assembly GCA_004024765.1). Lineage (NCBI taxonomy): Eukaryota > Metazoa > Chordata > Mammalia > Rodentia > Dipodidae > Zapus > Zapus hudsonius. The sequence goes on from PVHP010021946.1 coordinate 19,168, forward strand.
TGCAGCAACTAGAATGCTGACTGCAACACAATGCTTAGGACTTAAGTTTTAACGTTTTGAGCTCTCTATAGGAGATTTATTTTTCTTGAATTATTACTCTAAGTGTTCATCGCTTCATGAAAATATGCCCAGTGTTTTTCAATAAGATGAAATACTCCTGAAGGCAATGACTTTGTGTGACACCAGAAGTGTCCTTTGTTACCTGTCCTTTACTTTCAAAAACAGGGCCACTAGCTGGGGATCAAACACATGAGTCTATGGGGGACATTTCACATTGAAACCATAATAGGGACAGTTAATAATACCCTGTCACTGTAAGTTGGGTTTCTATCTCTACTCATCTGTCTCTTCTTTCATTCACCTAGTCATTTAGCGACATTTTTTTTTTGCTTTTTCTTGTTTTTTTAATATTCTTATTTATTTGTAAACAGAGTAAGACATAGAGAAAAGGAGAGAGAGCGAAGAGAATGGATACACCAGCCTCTACAGACAAACTCCAGATCCATGCACCACTTTGTGTATCTGTCTTTATGTGAGTACATGGTACTGGGGAATCAAACCAGGGTCCTTAGGCTTTGTAGGCAAGTAAGTGCCTTAACCACTGAGCCATCTCCCCAGCCCTGCTTTGTTTTGTTTTAAGAGTACCACTGGGGTACTCTAATAACGAAGTAAGAGGAAAGCATGTCTGCCCTCCTGGAAACCACCCCTCCAGAATTTTGATAAATCTTAAAACTCTTATCCTGCACATCCATCATTGACTCAGGCATTGTTGGAAGCACAAAAGGTTCATTTCACTGCTTCTTGTCTTTTCTTGACTTTGATGGACATGACACTTTGTGTCCAGTAAAGGTTTATTGCCACTTTTTTTTAATCCAGGTTATTGACAAGTAGGAATTGACACAGCCATTGATTATTATTTTAAAATTTATTTCTGTGAGTCGGGCATGGTGTTGCGCACCTATAATACCAGAAATCGGAAGGTGGGGGTAGGAGAATCAGAAGTTCAAGGTCATCCTCAGCTACATTTGGATTCCAAGGTCAGCCAAGGCTATAGGAGACCTTTTCTCCAAACAGCAACAAAACAAAAAATGATCAAAATCAAAACCAAAATTATTTTATTCTTTGAAATGGCCCTTTCCAAAAAAAAATTTCTGGCTAGCTTAATCGGATAGTTATCACTTGGATAGCCAGAGACCAGCTTGCCTAACATAAGACCAAATGTCAGTCACTCAGAGGTATTGTCATTCTGTCTTCTTTCCCTTCTGGCACATATGACGTGTATTTTATAGTAGGTAATATACACATAGGCCTATGGCACACATGCATAATAAACCGAACAGATAAACAGCATTATTACACTCAGTCTAGATCACCAAATAACCTGCCGGCTGAACAAAGGCTTTTTGCAAAAAGATTACAGAATGCATTCTCTGTTGTCTGGCTTCCTTCTCCTTCTTTCCTCCCTGTCACCCCCCCCCTCCAGCCAACACACACCCCCATCACCACCCTCCCCTCCTTCTCCAGCTCAGGGCTCTCATGCGGGACCCCAAGCTTCTTTGTGAGTGGTTAAAGTGGGGGTGAGGGAGGAACGCATGGACACCTAGCTTGGGAGAGTCTCTGCTTCATTCACCCTAAGTCCACCTGGCCTTGAACCGAACTGTTTGTCTGGGTTCTGGGTGGGGTCAGGGCAGGTGCAGCAAGAGCGATTAGCAGAAGCTCAGGAGGCGAACTGCAAGGCGGACAGCTGCCTGGGAGTCACCTGGAGCCAGGGACTCTGCTAGGTGGGTGGAGGGACCGCTTGAACAAGTCCTTGCTAACACAGCGTGGCTTAGCGGAGGGTCTTCAATAAGGTGATCTTTCTAAAGTGCAAAATGAGGCCAGACAACTGTCATGGCTTTGCAATGACCTTAGCAACAGTCCCAGTGGGATAAAGGACAGTGTCCATATCCTCAAAAATAACTGTCCATCCAATCCCCAACATTAATTCACTCTCTTCATCTTCTCCTCTTTCTTCCTCCAATCTTATCTCACTGTCATTCATTTCTTTGCACGAAGGTCTAAACAAATGTTGAGCACACGGTATGAGCAATTTGGCTGTTCAGGTACGTCACATGTATTAATGGTTCTCCTGAAGGGGAAAGAGGAGGATGCATCCCTTTTGAATAGGGTTTTTTTACATGCCTTTGCTACTTCTTAGTGTTCCTGCTGAGCACTGACCAAGGTGCTATCACAATCAGGCAGTAGAGGGGCGGCTTGTCACAGATGAGAAGGTCGGGATGTGACACAGGGATAAATACTGTGACTACCTGCTTCAGGTAGATACTAAGAGGAAATGAGTCAAGAATTCTAACCATGGAAGTTCATCAGGATGGGCAGGGTGGAAACATTCTTAGGAAAAAGCTACCCCAGCACTCATTTTTGTGTTATTTTCTCGTTGCCTAGCCTAGTGTAAACAGCTTGTGTGTGGACCAGAAGACGATGTGACTGAGGGCTGTGTGCCAACCACAGGAGGGAGATCTTTTCTGCAAATAGATGGAAAAGGAAAGGATGCATATTTTTCACAAAGTGAGGGTGGGCAAGCATAGTGGCTCACGTCTAGATCTCAGCCCTCAGTAGGCTGAGGCAGGGGGATGAGGCCACAAATTTGAGGACAGCCTGGGCTACAGAATGAGACCTGTCTCAAACACATGCACACACACACACACACACACACACACACACTCACACACACACACACACACATGCATGCTCACATTTTCATTAATGGTTGCCTCAGAGAATGGGAATGACAGGGTTGGTAACAAGGAAAATTATTTTATGGGATGAAATATGGATATTGGGACATGGAGATTTGAGATGAGATAATCAGAATGCATTAAGATTCACAAGAATGTCTAGGGACAAATGAAAAATACCCCCCAGGCAGCTGAGATGGAGCATGGGGAGATGTGTAGAACTTGACCAATAAAGAGGGGGACCATCTATTTATAGGCTATTAAGGCTCTAAGAATGAATTTGAATTCCTCACTGAAAATTTGAAATCCAACCTGCTCCAAAATCCAGAATTTGAAAGCATAATTTTACTTGAATGTGTGTATGTGTACATTGCAAATGAATGTCATACACATACACCACTTCACATTCAGCTTTACGTGGGTGCTGGGGAATTGAACCTGGACTGGCAGGCTTTGCAAGCAAACATCTGTAATCACTGAGCCTTCTCTTCCCTTAGTCCTCAAAGTTCAGATATTTGAATGTCATGTTGATACTCAAAAAGCTTTAAATTTGGATATACAAGGAACTCAAAAAGAAGAAGGAAGAGGAAGAGGAGGAGGAGGAGAAAAGAAAGAAAACAGAACAAGCAACCAAGCAACCCAACTATCTATCTATATCTATCATCTATCTATCTATCTATCTATCTATCTATCTATCTATCTATCTATCTATCTTTTTATCTATCATATATCTATCTGTCTATCATCTATCTATCTACCTATCCATTATCTGTCTGTCTTTCTGTCTGTCTGTCTATCTATCTATCTATCATCTATCATCTATCTATCTATCTATCTATCTATCTATCTATCTATCTATCTCACAAGAAAGAAATAATGCTGTCTGTCTAGGGACAGTTGGGAGGAATACACTCAACACTCAACAAACACATTGCATGAACGCTTGTTTCAGATTGGGTACATATTAGCTTTCAGATTTTGAGATGATGGATGCCCAGCTGGTAAAGTTTATGTACATATTCCCAAATCCAAGGAAATATCCCAAATAAAACACTTCTGGTTCCAAGCATTTTGAATAAGAGATACTCAACCAGTACTCACTACTGAAGACATAAGTAACACATTACTAAAAGAACGATAAAATAAAGCCATGGGACACACTCCGAAGAGGGTTCCCCTGGAAAGAACAAAGGTCGTGTCCCTGTGAAGTGAGGGCACATTCCAAGGACACAAAAACTCCTGGAAGGAAGGAGCCAAAGCCACATAAACGCAGGTCCCAAGGACCTGTTTCTTCTTGGCACAGGGACCAGGCTTAAGTTTCTCTAACTTCCTCCTTGATGCAGGACCTCTCACTCCTTTGATTTCCTCTTTGATATCTTTCCTGGAAATAGAGAATCCTCATGTTCGCCTCTTTCCTAAGAAACCTGCTATCTGACACCCTCACTTTGAGAGGTTTTGCAGGTGCTTTTGGCTCAAAGCACTTGAACTCAGCTTACTATCTCCAGTCCGTGTTTGTGTTCCAAACGCAGAGACTTTAAGTGAGAAGAGGTGTGAACATGCCTATCCAGACTAATGCCTTAATTTCTTTCCATTCTTATTTCCTGGTCCAAGTAGTGATTAAAGCTTTCTAAGGGTTCTTGGACAATGCCGTGTCTTCCTTCTTCACATCAGACTTGCCTCTGTCCACCATCCTCACTAGGTACTCAAGAAATGAAGTTGAAGAATGGAAGAACCAAGAGATGAGAAGGAGAGATTTGAAGCAGTGTCTTCTAGACACAGAGCGGCATTGCATCCGTGACCTCACAGCGGCTGTCATTATCTGACAAAAGCTGAATCATATGAGGCACATCAACACATTGTCATGGGTGACGAAGAAAGGCCAAACAAATGACATCAAAATAGAAAGGGATGATGTTGCTTTGCTGGCACAAAGCACCTGACCAAGCAGCTTGTGGGAGGAATGGGTTTAGCTTGGATTACAGACTAGAGGGGACACTCCACAATGACAGGGAAAACATGACATGAGCAGAGGCTGAACGTCACCTCCTGGCCAACATCAGGTGGGCATCAGCAGCAGGAGAGTGTGCCAAACACTGGCAAGGAGAAGCTGGCCTGTTCCCAGTAACATACCTATGCCATGAGGCTCCAATTCCCAAATTGTCACCAACTGGGGGCCTAGCATTCAGGACACATGAGTTTATGGGGGACACTTAATTCAAACCACCACAGACTAGTTGAAAAAGAAGAAGAGGTTCAGTGGGAAGGGGATGGAGGACGGGAAGAAAAGAAAGTTGTGGGAAGGGATTATGCTCAAAAGACATTGTGTATATGCACGAAGAGTGTCCACAAAGGTATTGAAAATTAATCTAGGTTTTTGGGATCAGATGTCATTGTTAAGTTAGAAAGCCCCAGAATGTAGAGTGGGGTGTGTGCCTCAGTGGTAGGATGTTTGCTTAGCATGTGAGGTCCTGGGTTCAATACTTAGCAGAGAGAGAGAGAAAGAGAGAGAGAGGAAGGAGGAAGAGGAGGAAAGAGAGGAGAAGAAAAAGAGGAAAGGAAGGCAATAGACTATATGTGCACATGCAATTTCCATAGGGAAACCCTGCCTTCTACTTTAAGAAAATCAACCTTCTAAACAGCAGTGAGCTGAGATGTCTCCTGCAGGCCTTTGGAGAGCCACTGTGTATTGTGACCGGCTAAAACGAGCACCGAATTAAGCTAATTTGCCCAATTCTGTTTCACTGTGGAAATCATTCACCGTACTTTTTTTTGTAAAGAATATTTTTAAACAACTACATTTCTGCTTATTCCTCTTTGACAATCAATAGTTTCTATAAAATAAACTAAGGGGGTTGGAGAGATGGCTCAGCAGTTAAAGGCACTTGCTTGTAAAGCCTTCCAGCCTGGGTTTGATTCCCTAGTACTCTCGTAAAGCCAGACATAAAAGTGGTACATGTATCTGGAGTGTGTTTGCAGCTGCAAAAGGCTCTGGTGTGGACATACACGCGTGCAAATCAATAAATTATAAAGATTTGAAAAGAAGCAGGAGGAGGAGTGGGAGGAAGAACAGAAGAAGAAATAGGTATTAGAGTTGAAGTCAATTAAGATATCTTAGGATCCCAAATGGAAGGCAAGTTCCCCTTGCAGACAGAGACTTTGAGAGGTGACGCTGGGCCATGGAAAGCCTCACATGGATAGGCCTTAGGAAAATGACATTTCAATATCCATATGGAATTTCGAAACATACTTCATTCAATTCAAAACTGTGTTTGTACAAGCTTGAGGCTTCTATAAAGAGAAGTTAAATCAAATTCTGGCACACCCTGAGTGCTATAAAATTACTCATGGGAAACTTGTTGTCAATTACCAGAGTAAAATAATAGGGTGGTTTTTTTCTCGCTCTCTCTCTTTATTTAAAAATGCCACATCTCAGCCAGGCAGTCGTGAGCATCGTCAAGGGCCGGATATGTTGTTTCCCAGCAAGGTTAGACAGGTTACTGGGTCTCACCCAGTGGGTGGATTTATGACTTAGCTGGCATTCTGGGTGACACAGACAGGCCCGCGGGGAGCTCAGGAGGAGAGAGTCTAGCCATCTGACTGTTCCCGTTCTCTTTAAAGATCATACCAACCCTCTGTGGCCCACAGTGGTTGTCTGTGCCCATGTAGGTTTCAGTCTGACCCAATGACCATGGAGGATGCGAACTGGTGTCCTGACCCCAAGCTGTCTGTTGCTGTCTCCTTACTGTTAGATGTACAGAACAAATTCCCTCCGGCCCCTGGGAAGCTGCCATAGAGCTGTCTAGGAGGACTGCTCTTTGCACGTGAGTGGGAAGAAACCAGAAGCTTTGTCAACTGATTTAGGGTTGAAGATATACTATTCATCAACATCCCCAAATCATTGCGACCTCAATTAGTACGGCGTTATGCTGTGACACTCAGATTCTGGTCTTACTGTGCTAGGTAACCATTCTCTGTGTTAAACATTTTCATCTCTGCTTTGCACCATGGAGAAAATAAGGCTCAAAGAATCTGAGTGACTCACTCTCAGTAACACAGTCAGGGAAACTTCCAGAAGCTGAATCCAAGTCTCTGATTTCCAATTCAGTGCCCATCGTCCTTATCAGATCAAGGACATTATTGACTATCATCAGACCCTTTCAGCTTCTAGACATATGTGTATGTGACTATGAAAGAGTCCCGAAGTGTTTAATTTCTCACTTGAAGCATGATGTTATCAATGGCCTTTCTATGGGTCTCACAGACTGTGAAGTGAACACATAAGATATGCGTACCAGTTACTTTCTCATTGCTGGGACAATAAACCTGACAAGAAGCGGCCTAGGGAAGGCAATGGTTTATTTCAGCATACGGGTTTGAAGGGAAGTCCATCATGGCGAACAGAGCATGGCAGGAGCAGAGAGCCAGGATCACATCATCACAGCAGAAGGAAGGAAATGGACAGAGTGACACATCATGCTTCATGCTCAGTAAGCTTCCAGGATCCCCAGCTGATGGGGAGAATGCTGTTCGCGGTCCTCACACCTCAACTAAGCTCTTCTAAAATATCCCTCACACACAAGCCCAGAGATTTGTTTCCACGGTGATGCTGAATCCTACTCAGTCGACAAACAGATTTTAACCATCACAACATATAAAAGGCTTGGGAAGAATAAACGGATCATATGAGTGATGGGTTAGTAATAAGTCAGGCAAGCATCGCTCCCATTGGTGGAGTTCTTCAAAGGGAAGTATCCAATTCCCATATGTCTCTCCCTTTGGCTATAATACTTTGTGGTTAATTGAAAGAATCCCGTTGTGATTTGTACCTGTTTTATGTGACCTATTCATGCTTGTTTATAGATGTGAGGATGACCACACTAATCATAGGGTTTATTGAAATGGTCTGGCTGGCTCAGCGAGCTTCCCACTTTTTGTTTTTAAGAGCCCATCTGTGAGCTCAGTTGAGAAGAGCGTTCATCGCCCTCAGAGAAGGCCAATTTTCCATCAGGTTATAGGAGCTAACTGACCTTTCAGGTGAAATCTCTGTTGTCATTTTACAGTAAGGTAATACACACCACACAATGGGAGGGAGCACCCAGGCCTCTTACTTGTTAACTTTACCTGAATTTCATTCATCAACGAGACATTCCAGGTGAGCTTCGTTCACATCACGAAGACCCTGTAGAGCCGCATCTCAATCGTCAGTTGACAGAGAGATATTAGGTCATTGGCTGTGTCGAAGTATAACTGTCACCACCCACCTCGGATGGGTAACTTTCATCCACTTATAATATATTCTCATTATATAAGAAACTCTGCAAGACGTCAAGTACAAGTTAATACATATATTCCAAGGCCAATGTTTTCCAAAAGAAGGCAGTCTGAGCTACATGAATGGCAAGAAGGTGTTTTCTTCATAGAAAATCAGATGAAAGGTCTCGAAGGAAAGAACTGGCAGTTGCTCTGAGGACAGCTTGCTTCTTCGGTAACTTTTCAATAAATCTATGGCAGCTTTTTTGCTGAAAAAGGTTTAATGGAACCCAGCATTCCCACCATCTCCTCCACTGCTTCCATTGAGGGTGTGTAGATATGCAGATGAGACCCTCCTTTTTTATTATGTCTAATGCTAAGTTTAAAAGATATAAGCAGGGAATGAGGAGAAAGGTGGCTTCCCAGAGGAAAGTAGGTGAGATTCTTTATTAACCTGTTTTTCTATTAGCATAACAAAATACTGAATAACTTACAAAGAAAAACATTTTTATTTTAGGTCACAGTTTGGGAGCTGACAGTCCTAATATTATAGTGATAACTCTGGTGAGGGCCTCTCTGACTGTGTGGTCTCATGACAGATGGCACCCCAAGGTGGGGGAGGGGGAGTCCATACAAGAGAGAAGAGCTCACATCCTGAGACAGAAAACCAGAGAGTGGGAGGTTACCCCTGTTGCTCTTTTTGTAACAATTCTGCCAAGGGAACTAACCAACTTCCCTGAGACCTACTTCAGTACCTTCTGAAGATACACCTTCCTCTCAATGACCTAGAGATCCCCCCCCACTGAACCCCACCTCTCAAAGGTTCTATCACCTCCCAACATCTCCAAACTGAGGGCCAACACATGAATTCTTATCCAAATGATTTCAGATGCAGACTGGAGAGAATGATGTCAAGAAAAGAAATATGGAGACAGGAGCCTGTTCTAGAACCTACTGATTCTCTGTTTCGTTTGGTAGAAGAGAATTCAGAAGGCTTTTTCAGCATGTTCTGAGGAGGCAGAGAGTGGATACAGAGCTTCAATGAAAACATCTGGAGAAGGGTCGCAAGGCAGAGGGTCCTGGGGCAAGGAGGAAGGTTGACTGTCATCACCTTGTGATGGGGCTGAGGAAGTGCTGACCTGACTCCCTGTCATCTGTCACCAGCCTAGCCATCCACGGGTATACAGGTTGTGGAGGAGACCAGCGAGTCACATGATTACTTGAACGTGGAACATGGAAAAGTGAATTTCAGTCATAATGCCTGCAGGTTAAGCATGCATGGAATTTCTATACTATTTATTTCCACACCCAGCTGTATTCTGCCCTCGCTGCTTCTGTTTTCCAGTTTATAGCTAATGTGTGAATAAGGGATGAGCAATAAATAAAGGGCTGGAGAGATAGCTCAGTCGGTTAAGTGCTTACCCTGCAAGCATGAAGACCTGGGCTCCATCCCTAGAATCCATGTAAAAATGTCACATGTGATGCCATATGTTCTGGGGACGCAGAGACAGGCAGATCCCTAGGGCTCACTGAGCAGCCAGCCTAGCCTATTTGGTGAGCTCCAAGCCAATGGGAGACCATCTCAAAAATGGCAGATGGCATTCAATTAACACAGGATAAGCCAGGGTGACAGAAACCAACAATTTTTGACACAAAGACCCCTAAGCTCACAACATTAAAGCAGCCTTAATACTCACTCACCACGACTCAGGGAACTGAGCGGAAGAGGGG
>PVHP010021947.1:0-29064 GCA_004024765.1 Zapus hudsonius
TTTTTGCTCCACTTAAAAAGGAGGAATGTGTGGCTCCAGAACCTGCCCGGGGACATGCAGTTGGCAAGTTGGCAAAGGCAGGCAGGATTGGATTTAGGGCTGTCCATCTGGTCTGACTGCAACTCCCATGTGCCTCACCACTATGTCTCTTGATTTGGTGACAGCCTGGGTGACAGCCTGCTCAGCCGTCACACCCTTTCTCATTTGACATTCCAGCAGTGACTCTCGTCACTTGTCATGATACAGGCTTCTATAATTTCTTCCAAAGCTGTCAGATCTTGTAAAGGCCTTTCTTACCCTGCACATCAAAGAAATGGAGTAACCCATGAAGACCTGAGAACAGAGCCTGGCACCTTCTTACAGGCCCTTCTTTAGCTGATTTACAGCATCAATTCGGTGTCCTAGATCACCTGTACCGGGAGCACGCCTCTTTCCAGTGTCAGAGAACCCGGGCCCCACCGCCATTCAAGTCCAGCCTCGTCTACCATGGGAAGCGGTGTGGCAGGATCCAGTCACTCCACACAATGGTCTGGCAGAATTCACACCCATTCATGTTCTGTTGTAGTCAACTTTCTAGTTGCCGCGCAGAAAGAACCCAAACCAAAGCAGCTTGTGGAGGAATGGGTTTATTAGGCTTACAGGCTCGAGGGGGGACTCCATCCAGGCAGGGAAAATGATGGCATGAGCAGAGGGGTGGACATTACCTCCGCCATAGCACTGCAAACAATGGCAGGAAGGTGTGCCAAACACTGGCAAGGGGAAGCTGGCTTATAACACCATAAGCCTGCCCCCAACAACACAGCTCCAGGAGGTTGTAAAACTCAAACTGCCACCAGCTGAGGATCGATCAATCAGAACATTCATTTGTTTGTGGGGGACACCTGGATCAACCATGACATGTTCATTCCTGAGTGGACAGTCCTGGAGGCAAAGTCCACTCTTAGGGGCTATAATCAAATTATCTTTTCATTAAACTTCTTTTTTAGAAGCCTCAACTACTAAACTATTAAAGCTAGTAACTGTGCTTTCCCACTTTTAATTTTTTAATTTTTATTTATTTATATGCAAGGAGGAGTGGGGGGGAGAAAGAATGGGCATGCCAGGGCCTCATGCCACAGTCAGTGAACTCCAGACACAGGCACCACTTTGTGCATCTGGCTTTACATTGGTACTGGGAACTCAAACCCAGGCTTTAACCACTGAGCCATCTCTCCAGCTCAGTAGCCTTTTTTTTTTTTTTTTTTTTTTTAGGTAGGGTCTTACTCTAGGCCAGGCTGACCTGGAGCTCACTCTGTAGTTCCAGGCTGGCCTCTTGCCTCCCAAGTGCCAAGATTAAAGGCCTGGTGACAACCTCTTTTCTAATGTTCCCTAACTGGCTTTCTTGTTGAGGGAAAGAAACCACTCCTATTTTCCTAGTTTGCAAACTCCAACCTGTCCTCAAGATCCCGCTCAGAATGTCCTTTTTGGGAAATCCCAGTATCTCCTGAAATAGCAGGTCCTTTGGAAATAAAGAAAGAATTCTCATTCCTTCTGGGAAGTAATAGTTTGAGTGCCAGAGTTACTCCAGGCTTTCTGAGCCTCCATTTGTTTGGGGAACTAGATCTGCAGTGTTCTTCAGTTCCTGTCTTCTGTATTTAAGATGCCCTGAGAAGACGTTTGAGCCACAAATGCTCCTTTGAAATTATTTGAAAGTGAAGTAGCTGGGGAGATGGCTCAGCCATCAAAAAAAAAAAAAAAAGCCTGCCACTCAGGTTCAATTCTCAGTACCCACATGAAGCCAGATGCACAAAGTGAAGCATGTATCTGGAGTTCGTTTCAAGAGGCCCTGGCATGCCCCATTCTGTGTGTGTGTGTGTGTGTGTCTGTCTGTCTGTCTTTCTCTCTCTTTAGAAATAAATTAAAATATTTGAGGTTGGAGAGATTGCTCAGCAGTTAAAATGGCTTGCGTGAAAAGCCTGGCAGTCCAGATTTGATTCCCTAGTACCCACGTAAAGTCATATGCACAAAGTGGCGTATGCATCTGGAGTTCATTGCAGTGACATGAGGCCCTGGTGCCCCAATCCACCCCTATCCCTCCTGCTTGCAAATATATAATATTTCTTTTTTTTTTGTCCATAATGAGTTACATTATTTAGTGGCCAAACAATGAGTTGTTATCCCCAATTCCCCAATGCTCCCCCTCCCCCAAAATAAATAATATTTCTAATAAAGGAAGTGAAGTAGCTGGGAATGGTGGCATATACCTTTAATCCCAGCATTCAAGAAGCAAAGGTAGGAGTATGCTATGAGTTCAAGGCCAGCCTGGAACTATACAGAGTGAGCCCCAAGTCAGCCTGGGCTAGAGTGAGATCCTACTTCAGAATGTTTGAGGTAATTGCCTAGTTTTCCATATCAAAACATATCCTCAGATTGTTGCACAAAGGCCCACACAAAAAAAATTAAGAGAATGAATGGCATCTTTGAAATTAGTGTCAGAAAATGAGAAAACCCCAAATGATGCTGTAAAATGGACCTCCTCCCTTAAGAAGGGAATCAATAAAGCTCTGACGTGGCTGCCAGGAAAGACAGAGACAGGAAGCTCACTGACTGGGAAAGGACAGAAGACAGGGTAATAGCTGAGGAGACTGACACACAAGGCATCTGTCATGCCCTGGAGGGCTGGCTTAGCTTTATTACATTCCTTCTACATCGGCTGATCAACTCGTTTATTAGCTAATCAGGCAGAATTCAATATTTGACATTATCTTTCTTAATCCTACATGTGATCACTTGAAAACCTAGGACTTTAAAAAATCTAATTGTAACTGCTTACCAGAAATGTCATCTTCCCCTTGAAGGACTGAACCAGGGCCAAATGGGAGGCTGTTTTTTTCCAGTGTACTGTCCTAGAACAATGCTGGATGTACCCTGCGGCCCTCAGTTTAGCAGCTCCTGCAGGGGATCTGGGCCCCAGTCCAACTTCAGAGACGGCCCAAGGTGAGGACTGTGGTTGTGGAAAAGAGCAGCCTGGGAATAGAGAAGGAACAGTCTTAGTCAAAGTCAAGAGAAAACCATCCGAATCCAGATTTAGTGTCCTGTGAGCCTGGATAGACCCTGGCTCTGTCCAGAGGAAGGAATGACGGAGGCAGTGGGGCTTGCTCATCTGTTACTGAGATTCCTTTGCTCTTAGCAACCTGCTACCCAGGTCCACTTTAGCACTTCCTTCAGTGACCCATGTGCTGCATAGCATGCTGATTGTCTGCCTGCCCTTTTTATAAAAATCTGAGTGTGCACTGGAGGCTATGCTCCGTGTGAAAGCTCTGTTAATGCCATCGAGGTGTTGTGAACGTAAAATGTGTACTGAAACCCCTGTTGGTGGTGCGTGTAGGAAGGTTGTGGAACACAGCTTACTCCTGATCATGCTTCACGCTCTCTCCCTGATAAAGCAATAGCTCAGCCAGTGCATAGTGGACTTGGGTTCTGTAGACAGAAACAGCAGGTATCCGAGCCACGGACATGCAGTTTGCTGTCACTCATCCACAGCAGCCTTGAGAACAGAGAGTCACAGAACAGTTACTGGGCACCTCCCTTCACGTTCACGGTGTAGACCTGGCCCAAGAGGCAACAGTGAAGCGGCAACGGTAAGGAAACAGAAGCATTAAAAATAACCCAGAAAGCCCTGTTACAACAGCAACTGCCTGCTGAGTGTGGCCTAACAGCTCAGGCACACAGAATAGAAATACAGTGTTGTGCAATGACTAATTACTCACAACTGTGAGCATCAGCAGAAGTGGAACCTGTGGCTGGTGCTAAAGTTATCAGATGCCTCTGCTGCTCAATAATCTGGGGATCTGTGTGATTTAGTGTGCAGTTTTCATAGAGAACAGTGATCTTATTTCAAGTACCTCTCACTGAAATAAAAAAGCAGCTGTTAGAAGATGAATATTTGGCAGAAAATGTTTTAGCATATCTTTTGTAAGTACCTAAATCATACTGGATTGTTTTCTGTCTAGAATAGTGGAGTCACAAAGAAAACAAATGGCCGACCACAGAACCATGAATCACTACAGGCATTTTAGTTTTAAGGGCCATTTGTTCACAAATATGTAAAGTTATTTATATACAAAGCCTTCATTAATGTTGCCTGAAGAATAGGTCCTTTTTGACTCCACTTGTAGCTGGCACTCAAGATTCCTCTTCTCGGGCTGGAGAGATGGCTCAGCGGTTAAGGCACTTGCCTCCAGTACCTAAGGCCCCGGGGTTCAATTCCCCAGGACCCACATAAGCCAGACCCACAAGGTGGTGACCCTGGTTCTCTCTCTCTCTATCTCTCTCTCTCTCTCTCTCTTTCTCTCTCTCTCTCTGTGTATTTCTCTGCTTGAAAATGAATAAAATATAAAAAAGAAAAACTTTTATTGAACATTAAAAAAAAAGATTTCTCTTCTCTTTCATTAGTTTTAGAATAGATTAATCCAGCACAGCATGGGGTTTTAACAGGTTTTCATTCTTCTCAAGCCAAACATAGAGCAGAGAAAGCAGGGGTAACATCAGCCTCTACTGGCCCCAAGAAGTACAGCAGATGTGACCTGTCCACTCCCTGCCAGTAAATCAATGACGTCATGACGTGGTTGCTGGGCACAACCAGTGTCAGGAAAGAACATGATGGCAGAGCTTCTTTCATGTGGCCATTCTCAACTCTAACACAAGATAGTTTTTGCATCACTATTAATTCTAAGTAAAACATGAAATACTCTTGTCTTTACCTTGTTAGGAACATACAAAACAAACAGCTCACCTTTGATCCCAGCAGAGGTAGGAGGATCTCGGGCCACTCTACATAGTGGACTTCATGTCAACCTGGGCTAGAGATGGGGACAGAAGAAAAGCTTACCTCCCCCCGTCCCAATTTTCTCTCCTGCCATGGAGTAGGTGATAGGTTGAAATTGAAAATAGAGAAAGAGGACTAGAGAAATGGCTTAGAGGTTAAAGCATTTGCCAACAAAGCAGAAGGACCTGAGTTCGATTCCCTAGTACCCATGTAAAGCCAGATGCACAAGGTGGCACACGCATCTGGAGTTTGTTTGCAGTGGCTGGAGGTCCTGGCGTGCCCATTCTCTTGGTATATCTGCCTCTTTCTCACTCTCTCAAATAAATAAATTAATTATTTTCTGAAAAAAGAACTTCTGCCTGCTTGAGGACAGATGTCAAAAGCCTTTCCTTATTTAAAACAAAAAACAGAGAAAGGGTTTGCAGAGCATGGCTTCTAGGGTGAGGCTCGGGCTTGGGCTGTGGGTGGAATGATGTGCATGAAGGGTGCAGTCAGGGATGTCTGTGTTGTAGATCACTTGGTGATGTAAGACAGTGATGTCAATATTTTATAGAAGGCCATTGCGTGCTAATATTCCCTCAAACTGCTGCCCTTCAGTGGGGCTGGGGAGATGGCCCCAGGGTAAAAGTGCCTGCTTTGCAGCCTGACTGAGTTCAGAGCCCCAGAACCCATGGAGAGCCAGACGCCTCCTGAAGCGGAGACAGGAGGATCCTGGAAGGGCCCCGGCTGGCTAGTCTGGTGTACA
Organism: Zapus hudsonius; assembly: GCA_004024765.1. Taxonomy (NCBI): domain Eukaryota; kingdom Metazoa; phylum Chordata; class Mammalia; order Rodentia; family Dipodidae; genus Zapus; species Zapus hudsonius. The sequence continues at coordinate 5,553 of PVHP010021947.1, forward strand.
CAATGTGAGCAACAAACAGAGCCTGCCTCAAACAAGGTGGAAGACCAGACAACTTGGGGTTGACCTCTGACCTCCACACCACATCCATAGCACACACCTACAAACACAGAGATAAATTCTTGGCGTGTGTGTGTGTGTGTGTGTAGAGCATGGGTGGTTTGATGTGGCGAGTGTATGTGTGCTCACGCACAGATATGTGCACCGTGGATGGACATGTGGCGGCCAGGGGGAATATCAGGACTCTGTCACTCATGCATGCCTTTCCTTGGACATAGCCTCTCACCCCACCTGGAGCACCACTTTCAGTCAGCAAGTCCCCTCTGTTCTCCAGTCTCCAGCCCTTCTTAACGCTCCTCTTCAGAACCGGTGACCAGCCAAGAGCCCATCCCCCATCCCTGAAGCTGGGGAGGCCCAGATGGGGCTAGCAAATGCCTCTGCCAGCGGGACCCATAGACCAGGAGTCATGTGTCCCAGCAACAGGCCTGGTCCCAGGCATCCTGGGCACCACAGCCTGCACATGCGTCTGAGAACGCGGAGCCCTCACGGCACCGTGAGTCCACGGAGCCTCTGTTACTTGTCTCACTTCACCTAAAGTGAAATCCCAGTGATGCGGTTATTTTGACCACCTGTACGCTCTAAATAGTGTAGAAGAAGGTTCTAGCAGTTCTTGATTAAAGGCTAGTAAAGGGGGTTTTGTTCTGTAATAGTTGACGATTAATCGATGTATTGAAAATGGAGAGACAGGGGTCATCTTTAACATCACGTCCAGCCTCTTCGGGCACTGGAATTCCGTGCTCAGGCTCACCTCACTTTGATTTGACCCTTGACCTCCCCTTGACCCTTCCCTGCTCTCACCTATCTGAATGAAAGAAAGCTTTAGCCCCATAAGCCTCATTCCAGATAGAAATACATAATTCAAGAGGGGACTGGTGTCAGCGAAGAGAAGACGCACCAATCTGTGTCAGCATCTGCTGAAATTAAAGCGGAGTACAAGGAGAGTTTAATGTCATGTAGAATTGAAATTAAAATAGAACCAATATTTAGGCATTCCTCCGCCTCTTGCTCCCCTGCTGTGACACAAAGGATTGACTTTCTCTCAGCCAGGGCGCTAATGTAGTACGGTTTCTCTCTCCTGCTGGTTTTTTTTTTTTTTTTTCCTTGTGAAAGGTTTCATGTTTATCTCTGGCATCCATGTTTATCTCTGGGTGTGGGAAGACACTTGCAAAGCCTGCTGGTCCAGATTAGATTCCCCAGCACCACGTAAAGCCAGACACACAAAGTGGGGCCGGCCTCTGGAGTTCCTTGTCTGGAGTTTGTTTACAGCAACAAGAGACCCTAGTGCACTCTCTTTCTCTCTTATAATTAAGTAAAAATGGCTTAAAATCAAGTGGCACACCAGGTGTGGTGGCGCACACCTTTAATCCCAGACAGAGAGGCCAGCCTGGAGCTACAGAGTGAGTTCCAGGTCAGCCTGGGCTGGAGTGAGACCCTGCCTCAAAAATAAATAAATAAATAATAAATAATAAATAAATGGCAAATATATTGTATAAGCAGGGAATAAGTTTAATAATTGGATAATTTGAAATACTGGTCATTTGAAATCCAAACCATGCCTGGCCTCGTGCCTGTAACCCCACTACTTGGGAGGTAGAGGCAAGAGGATCAGAAGTTCAAGGCCGGCCGGGCATGGTGGCGCACGCCTTTAATCCCAGCACTCGGGAGGCAGAGGTAGGAGGATCACCGTGAGTTCGAGGCCACCCTGAGACTACAGAGTGAATTCCAGGTCAGCCTGGGCTAAGAGTGAGACCCTACCTCGAAAAACTCGAAAAACCAAAAAAAAAAAAAAAAAAAGAAGTTCAAGGCCTTCCCCACCTACAAAGTTCCAAGTTCAAAGACAGCCTGGGCTACATGAGAACCTATCTCAAAAATGAAAGGAAGGAGGGAAAAAGAGGGAGAGAGGGAAGGACTGATCACTTAAAATATATTTGTTCTTCTAATTACAGTGTATTTTAAGAGCGGACTATATCAACCAAATCTTGAAATTATTAATCATAAAGTGGCCGACAATAGAAGGCTAAGTCATGGGCGTTTGTGGCATAATAACTTATCCTGGAAGCAGACTCATGGAGGGGGAAAATCAGCCACACTTACACAAGCATAGGAAGTGGAGCTTCCCACTGTCTGCCCGACACCCCATACACTCATCTGGTGAGGGAAGGCTGAGGTTGGGGAAGGACATGATCTCACCCTCCTGAGGTAAACACATGCTGATAAGAGGAGCACGGACCTGGGGAATTGTGTAAGCAGCATTGCATCTGAGGGTTGCATCACCAGAGAGCGCACTCTGTCATGTCTGCACAGGAGGGAGCCTGTCAGTAGCCTGCCTGGAGAAGGTCAGCCAACCACGATTAATCTCATCTTCTTGCTAAATCCCTCACTCTGGAACTTGGGGATTAGCCAGGGCTCTCTGGTGACCATGGGAGAACTTCTTCTCAGCAGGAAGAAAGTGGGGAGCTACCAACGCCTGCCTAGGGGCTCCTAGGGCACCAGAGGGCCCTGACTGAACCACACATTTCTTTGGAACAGGAGGCCTTCCTCAGCCTCCTCAACCTTCTCATCATCACCCCACCCTGACTCCACGGAACTTTATAGGCTCCTTCTTTCCCATTAACTATTAATACCACAAATATGCACACACATGGTTATGTACTGTAGCCCTCTGAAGAGCCACAAACCATTTGTAATAGCTAAGCTTCTCCCAGCCAAGCGTCCTGGCCCCGCTGAGAAGCATGTCCTGGAATGACACAAAGACTAAGGCTAATCACCTGGGGGAACCACCTCACTGTCTCCACTCCCCGGGCTCCCCCAAATCCCACTGTTCCCACACTGGTGGTAGCCCTATGCCTGCAGTGGAGAGCAGGAGTGCCCATCAAGCTCCGGGGCAGTGGATGAGCAGGGCCTTCCCCCAGAGGGAACCCTCCTTTCCATGCTGACCTCGGACCCACTCATCCCAGCTCTGCTCCTAAAGCAGGAGACTTGCCAGACTGCCCCAGCCCCACACTCTCCGTCACGCCATTCTGTCCTCTCCTCTGCCCACACGAGAGAGACTTCAGCACACACAGATGACCACTGCTAGAACTCTGGAGCCTGGCCTCCTGCATAAGCAAGGGCTGCAGATCCTGTGTCTGCCTCTTCCTGGCCACACCTGTTCTCTGAGCTAGGGCCAGGAAGCCAGCCCCCTGGCAGCCTTGGTTATGATTATGGACTTTAATCGAACCCCGGTCATTAGGCTTTGCAGGCAAGTGACTTAGCCTTGAGCACAGTAAGTGGCCTGTAGTGTTCCCTAGCTCTGTTGAACCAGGCCTCGTACGTTGTCTAATTTAATATCTACAACAGGCCTGTAAGGTAGTTTCCCATGATACAAATAGGCACAGGAAAATTGAATAACTTGCCGGAGGTCACACAGCTAGGTCTGTCTGGCCCCAAATCACTTGCTCCACGATCCCAGGTGTGAGAAGTGAATGTGACAGAGGGCTTCACTGCAGGTGAGAACCAGTAACTCCGCCACTCGGAACCCATGACAGAGCTTATGAGCGGCCTTTAATTCCAGTACTCAAAAGGCTGATCACCACGGATGCAAGGCCAGCCTGCGCTAGAGTGACCTTCCTCCACACACACAAAAGTTTCCTTTTTCTTTTAATCTCTGTGGGTGTGTATGTGTGTGGGCGCAGGTGTGTGCGGAGGCTGGAAGACAGCCTCTGGTGGTGGCCTCACGTTCTGCATGTTTGAGGCAAGGTGTCTTGTGGTGTACCTCCCTAGGCACCAGGCTGCTTCAGGGGCTACTCCTGACTCCACCACCGCTGTCTGACTTCCCGTGGGTTCTGGGGATCTGAACTCAGGTGGTCATGCTTACTCAGCAAGCGACTGTACCCACCAGCCAGCCATCTCCCTAGCCCCTAAAGCTCCTGTACTACTCCCCTGAGGTTTGAACCCTTGGAATCCCAAGAAAGCCTTTGCTCTCCCAAGCCCGGGTACACACAGGAAGAGGCAGAGACCTCAGCCCCTGAGCATAGCAGGCTTGAAGGCTAGGATAGGGTCCACATGACAGCCACTGGGACCGATCCCAGAGATCCCACCTGAGGAAACTCCGTCCTAAGCCCAGTGCAGACAGAAAGGTTGACTAGAGGAATCGGCTCTGGGCCCCAGCACAGTGTGGAAGGTTCCAGGGGCCCTGGCACTTACACTTGCTCACTCCTGAGTCTCTGCCAGATCCTTAAAGAAGACGTTGTACATTGCCTTGTGATTTCATCACATTTCATCCATCTGCTCTTCCCCGGCCTCTAAAACCACAGTGGGCTGAGGAGATCAGTCAGCAGTGTGAGCTCTGCATAGCTCTGTGTAGGGAGGGATTCTGAAGAGGAGAGAACGTGGTATCTGCTTGTCAGATGGAATGCGTGAAGACATGGAGGAGGAATGCAAGGCTCTGTCCACGTCGTCCGTGCCCGTTCAGATTCCTAACAAGTGACGTCTCGGGACTGACTTCATTCTCGCAAGATTGTCTGGGGTCTGCTGTGCTGCCTGACAAGTTCCTACCTTGGAGATTTCCAACACATGGGGTTTTTCCCAACCGCATTTAATGACGGGCACTCCTTCCAACTCTTCTCTCAGCTGGAATTTGGCAAAGTCGCGCTGTCATAAGCGTGTCATAAGCGTGTTTCGTTGCCCTCCCTCCACGGGGCATTCTTGGAACGGTATGTGCCCCCTGCTGACCACTAAGCACCCTTCCCCCTGACAGCCCTTGCTTCCGTCAGCATTTATTTCAACATCACAGGCTCAGGATTGAAAGTGACAAAAACTGTCCCCACTGTCCTCAAGAGGAAGCAGCCCTGGGGGAGGGGGCTACCTGACCTCGGCGGGGGGGGGGGGGGGGGGGGGGATTAGCGAGACTTGAACATAGTGCCAGGCGATGACTAAGCTGCCAGCAGCTAGTTAGTCCAGGGAGGATTCTGAGCCCAGGCCTCCACGAACAAAGACAGAGGCGGCCCTGGGCAGGAGCTTATGGACCTTATGTGCCATGTTTAAGGAGCTAACACTTTATGCTGAGAAAAACAACAACCATTCAAAGGACTTAAGGCGTGGATCTGGAGGCCAGATGTGCGGCCTCATGGAGATGGATAGGAAGGGTCCAGGCCAGAGGCAGGAGAGCTGTTTGGAAGATCACGTGAGCCTCCAGAAGTCAGGCCGGAGGGGGTGGAGATGAGAGGGCAGAAGTGAGTGTTTGGGATGCAGGCGACAGTGACCCAGAGCATCCCAGGTCTTCAGTGTGGCGATGTGCCACTGACAGGAAGAGGCCCGCGCTCGTGCAGTCATGCCGTGGGTCACGTTCCTGGTTGAGCAGGTTCACTGGAGACGAGCACACCCAAAGGCACAGGGGCACCTGGGTCGTGAGCCTGAGGACGTGTTGTATTCAGAGTTGTATTCAGAGGACTGAGGAGAGCAGTGACCAGAAGCGCTAGAACCCACCTGAGGGAAGCCAGTATCAAGGGTGTGGGAGAGGAATGGGGACCCATGATGGACACAGCTAGACAGGACCCAGCCTCTCCTGCTCGGTGCTGCTTCCCGGATCAGCTTCATGTTCTTTCCTCCTAACCTTCCACCTAAGCTTCCTGCTGGGATATTCATCAGAAGGAAACTTTCAGATCCTTTCTCCCCACACAGCCCTGCAGGCGGAACCTGTCATTGCAGCTTCTGGCCACCCCACCTTCACCTCAACGTAAAATTCCCTGCATCCTTGAAGTCCAAGTCATTCCATTGTAGCACCTCAAGCTCCTCTCCTGAGCGCGTTCTTTTTATCTAAGACTTTGGCATCTCTGTGGCCGTTTTCCCTCCACTCGTCTGTTGTGCTGTCAGGATGGCTTCAGGGCCAGGAGAACCAGCCTTTTCCAAGTCCTGTCGTTCCTGGGTGCCATCACGACCATAGCTTCCAGGATCTTAGGACTTGCCTGGACGTGATTCAGTTCTGGGATAATGACGCCCATGTCTTACCCACTGAGCTCCGCTCATTCTCTCACCCCTTCTCAGCTGCTCTGGCTTCCTTCAGTCCTTCCAGCCACCTTTCCCTCCTCACGTCGATCAGTCACCTTCCCGTTGGGGGGACACAATGCCCCATCAGGACTGACAACTGTGTAGGCAGTGACACGGGACAAGTGTACAGGAAGTCCCTTTGGGAGCCCAGGAAGGATCCGGAACAGCTGTTACAGACCATCTCCCAGGCCGTGCTAAATGCTGTGGACTGGGATGCAGTGTCAGGCGTGAGTGCCACTGTCCACGTCACTGAGAAGGACAAGATCTCTGCCAGGACACTGAAGGCCTGACTGGACTAACCCTGGTCCTTGAACCCATGTGGATTTATTTTATTTTATTTTTTGTTATTAATGGAAAAAAGCTTTATTCCATCAAGTCCAATGAGTGGTAGTTGCCTGGTAGGCTAGGTGGAGCAAGACAGCTAATGTCCAACTGGGTCATAAACACATAAACAATGCAAACCCAAAGCCAGAGTTCCTAAGGGTGTGTGTTAACTCACACCCTTAATCCTGTAGACCGGGAGGCTGGGATTCCTGGTGAGTGAGACCCAAGAGAGATAGAAGAAAACCACACCAAGGCCCTATAAACCAAGAGATGCCAAGCACGACAAATTCACTTTCAAAACCCAGCTTATTTAAGACCTGCAGTGTGGACTCTGGAGGGCCTTCCCTTTCCAATGGCTTCCTGTCTCACCAAGCTGAGTGTGAGGCTGATTCGTCCCTTCGTCGGGCTGTGGGCTCGGATAGGAGGGTTGGGTCTATGGGGTCTGCTGCTCTGATCGTGGGGTCTGCTGGGTGTGTGTGGCCGCTGGGTTGCTCGGGTCCCTTGGGTTCCCCAGGTTTCCAGTGGTTCCAGCCGCTGGCGGTTGGGGGAGGGGCAGCTCCCTGGTACCTTCTCCTTCCTGCGGGCTGGTCCCAGATGGCCGCCTCTTGGGTTTTTGGATTTTGTGATGCTGGTGAGTGGAGACTCGCGGTTTCTGGCTGGCTGTGTGGTTGCTAGAAGCTCCCGGCCTCTCCTGCTTCTCTACTGGGGCTAACAACTTCTTACCGTCAGTTTTCGGTAGAAGAGTGTATTCTGAGTTTTCTCTGTTCCCCCTCGGTTGCTTCAGTGTGGCCACTATGCTGCTTGATTTTATATGTAAAGCAGTCTTTCAAAAAGAACAACTTCTCAGCTCACTCTTCTGTTGGGAACCCACACGCAGTGCAGATCCTCCTGTGCCTTCCTCCGTGGGGTCCTCGTGAAAAGTAAAAGCCCCGGCACAGAGCCCGGCTCTGAGCAGAACCTCAAGAAAGTACTGCAGACAGGCGTGACTCGGACCAGCCTGTGGAGGTGCTGTGCTGCAATGGCCATCCCATCACTTTTAAACATTTCCTGCCAGTTACTGCCTCTCACCAGGGAGCAGAGCTCTGAGACGGGGTCCTGTGCAAGTTAGTTCAGTGAGAGCATAAACCTGTGTCACAGACGAGGGCCAGGAAGACAAGGGGCCGTGGATGGAGTGAGGAGCATAAACCTGTGTCACAGGTTCTGACCCTGGTGACATGTCACCAACTGCTCAAGGGTCCTCCCTGCCTCACCATCTGCCAGCCCCCACACTCCACTCACCCCGCAGGCTCAATGTGCCAGGACATGCTCTGGATGCCTTCATATGCCAGCTACCTCCATGTACGCCACAGACCAGAACTTCTCAGAAGACAGGGGTGTGAAGGCTCTTGGGAAAGCAGCCATTTCAGAATACCACATCCATTCTGTGTGACAGCTGTTCCTTAAGAAGGAATCGTTCTGAGAAGGCCACATGGGTAATTATACGAAGGAAAATGAATTATGCCACCGCCCCTTTGGCATAAAAATAATTTTCAGTAAAAGGTTAAAACCATCAAGCTGTATCAATGAGATCTACTCCATTATCGCAAGTGATTGATTGACTTTACTTACAGGAAAATCACAGTGATACAATACGGCTTCCACTGTTCAAGTACTTCACATAGAAAAATCAGAGAGCGTGTAAAAATAGTTACACTGAAGATGTGAATCAACAGCGGAGTAATTTATTGGCACTTGAAAGCCTTTCGGTATAAATAGATCCCACAATGGGAGGGCCAGGGCAGCCTAACCTCCATTTCACTAACACAAAAGAAAGTCACACGCAGTTCATCTAGGCCATCGCGCCAGCTCGGAAGAGATCTGGGGACGAGAACACCGAAGAACTTTTGGGTCACATCAGCACAAAGCACATATGGCAGTGGAAGAGACACAGGGGACAAAGATGAACAGCACAGTGGGTTCAGGGCGGGCCAAAGGGAAGCGCAGAGAGTTATGGGATCCCAAGGGAAGGATGTCCTTCCCTCTGTCCGCCCTCCCTGCCTCCAAACACTAGGTGATGAAATGTGAAGGAAGCAGGAAGTCCTCTGGATCTGCATGCACAGGGCACCTCTGGCATCTACCACCCTTGTGACCACAAGTGAATGACAGTGTCCTCCTCCTGCTGTTTTGTTTTGTTTTGTTTAGGTTGGGGGAGGGGAGAAGGTCATTGTCAAGATGAAATTAAGTCACCAGCATGTGTATTAGCTTTGCAGCCCGATGCAAAACATAAGCCAGGCATGGTGGCACACACCTTGAACCCCGGCACTCAGAGGCAGAGAGGATGATCGCTGTGAGTTCAAGGCCAGCCTGGGCTACAGAGTGAGTTCCAGGTCAGCCTGGACTAGAGTGAGACCCCACCTTGAAAAACCAGATAAATAAGTAAATAACTAGTAAAGAGATAGCAATGTTGGTTTTTCTCAGAGGACGGCACCCACAAGCGCCATCCCATGCGTCTATGGGTCATGGGATTGTGTAACCGGTCACCAGGGAACACTGAAGAGCTGATTTCTGGCCTCTTCGGAGAGTCCACATGTGGGGACTGCCTTAGTCAAGGCTCTTGGGTGGCAGCAGAAGCCAGCTGTGGCCCTGGTGTGGTGCCATCCCCATAGCTGCACTACTAACCCTGTCTGTGAACCTGTTTGTCTGCACTCAGGGTCACAGCCACCAAGTGTCCCTCCCAGTCCCCTCAGCTTTCAAGTGGCACCTTGCCTGGGTTGCCTGGAGACGGCCATGAGCTGGCCATCTCCAGTTCCAGGGGAGAGTTCCTCCCGGCCACTGCATCTGGACATCCACGTAACTTTATAAAGAGAAATCATGGACCAATTTTCAAACCCACAGAGAATGGCTGACACTGGTTCTCTTTTAATTCTAAACCAAAACTGTTTTTTTTTTTTAAATATATGTTTGTTTTGTTCAACTTTTTAGATTTCTTTATTTTTTTGAGGCAGGGTCTCTCTGTTCCAGGCTGACCTGGAACCCACTCAGTAGCCCAGGTTGGCTTCAAACTCACAGTGATCCTCCTACCTCAGCTTCGAAAGAGCTGGGGTTAAGGCATGAGCCACCATCCCAACTTCATTTTTTTTTCTTCTTTTAAATAAAACTTGGAGCCAGGTATGGTGGCGCACGCCTTTAATCCCAGCACTCGGGAGGCAGAGGTAGAAAGATTGCCGTGAGTTTGAAGCCAGCCCGAGACTACATAGTGAATTCCAGGTCAGCCTGGGCTAGAGCGAGACCCTACCTCGAAAAACCAAAAACAATTAAAAAAAATAAATAAAACTTGGAAATTGCAGTACTATTATATACTCTTTACCTAATTTCACCATTATTAGCATTAGGTTAAATTTGTTTCATTTCCTCTTATAAAGCAAAAAATATTGATTTTTAGACAAATATTTTTAATCTAATTTTATGCATGTATGTATTTTGATCACACTCCTGTTCTTTGGGTTTAGCAAGCTAACAGAATACATGGTCAGTATGAAAGTCACTTGTATTTATTTTTAAACATTTTTATTTATTTGCAAACAGAGAGACAGAAGAGAGACAGAGAGAATGGGTGTGCCAGGGCCTCCAGCTGCTGCAAAGGGACTCCAAATGTGTGTGCCTCCTTGTGCACCTGGCTGTACATGCGTACTAGGGAATCGAAGCTGCTGGGCTACCTCTCCAGTTCGCATGGATTTCTGCGTACTAGCGATGAATATAAGAAAACTGCCAGGCTGGATGTAATTTATTTGGCAGGTGCTTGCTTAGCACTCACAGAGCTCTGGGTTGGCTCCCCAGCGCTCCAGCATCGAGCTGGGGAAGGGGAAGCAACCTGCTGTCCCGGTTTGGTTTCAGAAAACATTTAAATAGCTCCTGCCACTCTCTGCATGCATTTTTAATGGAAAAAATAGCCAATTCCAGAGCCATACAAGGGAATAACTGAACCGGGGCAGCTTGTAATGCCAGAAAGCAAGCACCCAGAACAGAATGGCGAAGACGTGTCTAGGAGATGCAGGGCCAGGGCCCGTAGGAAAAATCCCCAACTGCCGAAGCTGGAACAATGTGAACAGCAAAACTAATGACGCTTAATAGCACAAGTCACATGAGTTCGTGCTGATGGAAACAAGTGACTGAGTAAATAAATAAAGGAAGAGACAAATCTCCCATTCAGAATTCAAAACAATTATGTTGATGTTGAACCCCAGGGATACAGAACACAGCTGTGCCCCCTCAAGAGCAGGACACCCTGGGGGGCTGGCCTCCAGAGCTCCCTGATCTCACAGCGTGTCTCCCTGCTTTGATGCCAGTAACATTTTGCTCGTGTGTTCCTTCTTTCAGATAGTACCACCTATCTAACCATGAAAGGTCCCCTTAGCCACCCAGTTGTTTCTGTGGTTTGACCTCCCGCCGTCTCAGCCCCTGTGATTGTGCAGGATCGTAGTCAGCCACACGCCGCTGGGCGTAGTTATGGGAGGAAAGGATTTGTTGAAGCTACACATCCAGGGAAAGTTAAGAGAGAAAGCCATCACCAGCACCACACACAACAGCAACAAAACAGGCAGTGGGGCTAAGGGAGAGAAATCTCCTTCTCCCTTACGATTTAATGGCTTCCTGAGTCTCTGAAATTTCCTTCCTGCACTGCCCACACAGGAAGGGATGTTCATTCCTAGCTCTCCTGAGCTTCCTTACATCCTTTCCCCTACTGAGAGGTGGCTGCCTTCCTGTGAACATCCTCAGAGACCCACCCAAGGTAATTAAAAAGATCAAGTTGACAAAACCTAACCATCACATGCGGCCTTTCTCCAGCCCTTGGTTTTTGAGTGAGACGGGACCTCACTGTGGCTCCCAGGTTGGACTCAGGATCCTACTGCCTCAGCCCCCCAGGCACCGGGATTATTAGCACGTGTGCTCCTGAGAGTGAGGCGTGCACAGCTTGCAGGTGGAAGTCGGAGGACAACTGTGGCTGTGGATATTCGCCTTCTGCCCTCGGGCAGCGTACTAATGCCAGGCTAGCTGGTCCACAAGCTTCCAGGAGTCTCCTGTCTCCACCTCCCGTCTTACCTAGGCAGGCTGGGCTTCCGGTTCTGGTTCCAAGTTCAGGTGTGCATGCCTGTATGGCAGGTGCTTTATCCACATCCCTAGCCCTTAATGGTTTTTATTTTCATTTTTTAATTTTTTTATCATTTTTTAATATTTGAGAGAGAGGAAGGCAGACAGAGCTAGAGAATGGGAGCGCCAGGGCCCCCAGCCACTGCAAACAAACTCCAGACACATGTGCCACCTTGTGCATCTGGCTATATGTGGGTACTGGGGAATCGAACCCTCATCCTTAGGCTGTGCAGGCAAATGCCTTAACTACTAAGCCATGTCTCCAGCCCAATGTTTTCTATTTTTGATATTTTGAGGCAGAGTCTCACGGTAGCCCAAGGAGACCTGGAACTCACTCTGTAGCCCTGGCTGGCCTTGAACTCATAGCAATCCTTATCACAGCCTCCCAAGGGCTGGGATTAAAGGTGTGAGCCATCATGCCTGGCTCCTTAGTGTGTGTATCTATATGTATATATACAAATTTAATATTTACTTGCAAGTAGAGAGAGCACGAGAGAGGCAGAGAGAGAATGGGTGCATCAGGGCCGCCAGCCACTGCAAACGAACCCCAGATGCATGTGCCTCTATGCATCTGGCTTTATGTGGGTGCTGGGGAATCAATTTGGTTTTGCAGGCAAACGCTTTAACCATTGAGTCATTTTTCCAGCCCCTTAATATGTTTTTTAATATGCAGTTTGGAAGCTATGCATAGCTGCACACACCCATAACCCCCAGCGCTGAGGGGGCAGAGACAGGAGGGCCCCTGGTGCTCCTGGTCAGCCAGTCTGACTGAAATGTTAGTGACCTCTTCAGGGGAATAAGGTGGAAGAGCAAGAGGAACCCGACCGCTTCCTCTGGCCTCCACACGTGTATGCATGGAGTGCTCTCATCACTCACACACACACACACACACACACACACACACACGCACGCACGCACGCACGCACGCACGCACGCACGCACAAATGAATGTAGTTGGGGCAACGGATGGACGATGCGGTGAGCTTCACAGGTGTGCTTTCATTACAGGGTGCTGGCGACAGCTTTGTGGGCGCTCTAGCCTTCTACCTGGCTTATTACCCGAATCTGTCCTTGGAAGAAATGCTCAAGAGGTCCAATTCCATCGCCGCGATCAGCGTCCAGGCTGCGGGGACACAGTCCTCTTACCCGTACAGAAAGGACCTTCCACCTACTCTGTTCTGATGGCTGTTAACCCCCAAATAAATACCTGCTGATAAAATGCACTTGGCTGGGGTCACTCTCAGCATCATTAGAAAATGTGTGCTTCTTAGAAAATATCTTCGTTCATCGTGTGTAACCTCACGCATGCGCAGGAGGCCGTCAGGACCGGTACAAACATTAGGCTGTGCAGGCCCAGCAGCTCCGCTGGCGCCTACTGACGCTCTGTGCCCGGGTGGTGCGCAGGGGCGTCTGGAGCCAGAGCAGAGGCTGGAGAAGGGGCCGGGAGTAGGAACCGGAGCGCCCAAGCACTTTCTGAGAAAGGCATCTGAATAACCTTGGGCCTCTTGGCTTTCCCAAGTAGAGGCCAATTGTTTCAGCAACTGATTTTAAATTAACTTTTTTTTTTTGGTTTTTCGAGGTCGGGTCTCACTCTAGCCCAGGCTGACCTGGAATTCACTGTGTAGTCTCAGGGTGGCCTTGAACTCATGGTGATCCTCCTACCTGCCTCTCCAGTACTGGGAGTAAGGGCGTGAACTACCACACCCTGCTAGCAACTGATTTTAAAACATCACCGCCTGTGGGGCCCATTCTGCTCAAGGGCTAAACACAGAAGTCATTTGTTAGGCCACGTTAAGGCTTGTTTTATTTTTTCAAAGCAATCCACGTTTGCCAGAGCCTTTACATGGGTTAACTAAGATGTCTAAGGTTTTCTTGTAACCTGAGACCACCCAGTTGCTTCAGCCTACAAATGGCCGGGATCTCTTTAAGAGGACAGAAAATAGCCAGTTGACAATCCCACCCCAGAGACCCTTAAAACTCATTCAACAACTGTTTACATCTATTTCCAGAAGCTGCTGGTATCTCCTCCAGACTGACTGGGTGGTGGGGAGAGGACTGGCTGCTTGGGGCCCATGACCAGTGTGAACCCTGCTCTCTCAAGTACTTCGAATGAAGTAGGATGGGAACCAACAGAATCCTAAGAAGCCATAGACTTACCTTTAAGCCAAAAAGGTTAACACTTTTAAAAACAAAGACCCTTGAAAACAGCAGCCTGAGTGAGAAAAGGTAGGATGCTGGGTGTGGGCAGGCCTATGCAAACACCAGGGACTAGCAGTGGGGTTTGCAGCTAGTTGGCTGTGTGGCACCACCGTGCTCCAGAAAGTAATGTCTGGAAACACTATAGCTCCTCTCGTGTTAAGATAAAGTTGGGTGTGGCAGTGCAAGCCTTTAGTCCCAGCACTTGGGAGGCTGAGGCAGGAGGATCACTGAGTTTGAGGTCAGCCTGGTTAGAGACTGCTTTAAAAAATAAAATCAATCTAGAGGGTAAAGGAATCCCTTATCCTTTTTGAAAATCCTAGACAGGGGCTGGAGATGGCTCAGCGGTCAAGGCCTTTGCCTTCAGTACCTAAGGACCCTGGTTCAATCCCCCAGTACTCATTAAGCAAGCTGTATCTAGAATTAATTTGTAGTGGCTAGAGCCCCTGGTGCACCCATACTGTGTCTCTCTGTATATCTCTTCTTGCAGATAAAAAGAAAATCCTAGCTACCAGGGCTGGGAAGATGGCTCAGTAAGGAAAAGCACTTCTGCTGTATGACCCGAGCGTAGACCCCCAGAACCCACATCAAATCTGAAGCAGAAGTGCGTCACTAACCCCAGCCTTCCTATGGCAAGACGGGAAGCAAAGAGGAAAATCCATGGAGCTTGCAGGCCAGAGAGCCTGACATACACAGGGAATTAACCAAGAAACCCTGTCTCAAGGTGGAAGGCCTCTACCGTCTGTGAAACACAAGCGTACACAGGTTCTTCAGCTTTGCTCTTCGTTGTTTTTAATTAAGGCTGGGATTGCAGCTCAATGGAAAAGCACTTGCCCCGCATGCAAGAGGACCAACTAGCTTCCAACCCTAACCTTGATTAGTGAGGGGAAACTAGATACCGAGTTCAAGACCAGCCTGGGCTACATTAAGTTCTAGACCAGCCTGAACTACATAGTGAGGCCATGCCTCAGGGGAAAAAAAACAATAAACAGTCCTAGCTGCCCGGGAGTCTGGCCCTCTGACCGCAAGCGCCAATGGGAACAGAAGTCCTCTTGGTTTTTTCTGTGCTTCCTGCTCAGCCTTTCGCCCTCACCTCAGAGCAATGTCTTCAAGATCCAGGAAACTGCTCTGCCTTTCCTGAGAAAACACTAGAAGCTTGTCCAGACTCAGAATGGAAAACACCTTGTCTTATGAAACAATGGCTGCTTCTTGGTATTGTGCTTGGTTTTATTTCAGTATTTCTTATGAAGGCCTATAAAAATATCCAGAGACAAATAACTGATGCAGTGACACTGCCCTGATATGAAGAACTTTCTCTTCCTTGTTCCCTTCACAAAGGCCTTGGAATCCCAGGCGGCCTGCAGACCACTCCTTCTTCTGTCACTCGCTGCAGCATTTCTGAATCAGCATCCCGCCCTCAGTCTTCTCATTTATAAATCAGATTCATTTTCAGTCCATTGTCTAGAGGGAGCGTATTTTTCTCTGTTCCACGAAGAGGACTTTTTTTTTCACTGTGAGGCAAGAGAAAAAGATTTTATCTGTGAGAAAGAATGGGCAAGTCAGGGTCTCTTGTTACACCGCGTTGTGCATCTGGCTTTACAAGGGTACTGGGGAATCGAACCCAGGACATTTGGCTTTGCAGGCAACAAGCAAGTGCCATTTAACTGCTGAGCCATCTCTCCAACCCCATCTTTCTTTTTTTCTTTTGGTGTTTTCAAGGTAGGGTCTCACTCTAGCCCAGGCTGACCTGGAACTCACTTTGTAGTCTCAGGCTGGCTTTGAACTCATGTTACTACTCCTACCTCTGCCTCTCAAGTGCTGGGATTAAAGACGTGTGCCACCCCACCCCACCCAAGTAACCCCATCATTTTTATTAGAATACACACCCGATTCTAAGCCCTCTCCTTTCTAATGCTAGTTACTATTCCTTTGACACAATAGACTGATTTGCAAACTCAATTTTTCAATCCCAGATAGGAAAGAGTGGTAAGGAAATCAAAGAAAGAGCCACCAGCCGATTAGTAATGTCCAAGGCACTTCACAAAGCTGTCTGTCAAGAAATAGTAGGGACCAAAGTGGAAACCAGTGACCACTTAGCTGAGGCCTGCTCCGTAATGTGGGAAGCAGAACAGGGTGGGCCGGGCTCCAGAAACAGCAGCAAGAAGAGAGCAGACCCAGGAGAAATGGCGTCTGACAGAAAACCACGGAGCCTCTACTTTCCAGAGCTTGGTGACCTACTCCTTCGATGTTTTAGCTTAATAATAAAACATTATACCATGCCTCTAATCCCAGCTCTCATGAGGCTGAGGTAGGAGGGTTGCCATAAATTTGAGGCCAGCCTGGGCTACAGAATGAGTACCAGGTCTGCCTGGGCTGTGGGAGGAGGGGGGACACCAGAAAAAAACATGATACCAAAACTTCAACATCCTGAGTTTTGCTGAGCAGTTTCCTGAAGCAAACCAGAACAGCAATGTGATCTGCCGAGCAGAAGGCTGGGAGCAGATACTGGAAAACAGGCTCTCCTGGTCTACTTCCAACAGAGCACATACACTCTGTGGTGACTCCACCCTATCGGAGCTGGCTCAGCACGGAGAATCAGACTGTCTTCAGATGAGGGCAGGAGTGTGGTAGAGTGCTTGCCTACCATGCTCAGAGCCTGGGGGGAGCACGAGGGTCCATTCAATGTTATAAACTTGTGTGTGTGTGCGCGTGCGCAAGTGCATTACAAGGTATTGTCAAGAACAAAGATATTTTCCATCAAACAAGGCTGTGGATCATAAGACATCTTTCCCATTTTCTACATGAGGTCCAGGGGTGCAGTGCAGTGTGATGGTGCCTGCATTATACTCACTCGAGCCGTGACGGGCACTGTGGAGCACACACTAAGACTCTGACTTGTTCTTGCGTGTGGATGTGGTGTGAATGTGTACGTGTTGGTGTGTAGGAACGTGCGCACGTGCACATGTGCAGGTGTGTGTGGAAACCAGAAGACAACCTCAACCGTCACCCTCAGGTACAAGGTCCACCTCTTCTTGCAACAAGGTTTCTCTCTGTTTTTATTGATCAGGACGCCATGGAGCACACGGTGAACGCAGTCAGTATGCTGTAGGAGCCTCAAGACTGCTGGACATGCTGACACACACCTGTGACCCTAGAAGAGAATGTGGGCAGCCAGCCTAGTCCACACAGTGAATCCAGACCCGCCAGCACTATACAGTCAGTTTCAAAAGATAAAAAGCTAAAAACCAGGCGAGGTATGGTGGCGCCTACCTGTAACCCCAGCACTCGGGAGGTGGAGGCCAGCCCAGGCTCGGTTCAGAAAGCCAGGGCTGTTACCAAAGGAAATGAAGCCAGGGCTGAACTGGAAGCCCCTCCCTCCTGTTAACCAGCCGACAGAAAGCTGGAAAAAGCTATGGCTGCCTGTGGCCCTATGGGAGAGAGAGGTTAGCAACAGTGGTGAGCAGCAGTGGGCCTTGTGGCCAGCCAGGCCAACTGGGGCAATAACGGCATGTCTATTGTGGAGAAAACAACTGCTCTCGGAGGGAATGCATGCCTGGTACTGAAGACCCAGTCAAAAGCCTGTGGTAGGGGAGGTCATGAGCCGTAGGAGAGCAATGCCTGCTGTCATCTGGTTTAATACGTATACTATACCCACTTAAAAGTGCCTTATAAGCACCTTTTTAAAAAATGCTCACACCCATACAATGCTACTCTCACTCTTGGCCAGAGAAGCTTCTCTTTTTCAGATGGTGGTGACCACTGGGATAACTAAAAGACACCACAGTGCTGAGAAGAAATGACAGTGGAGGGTTGGAGAGATGGCTCAGCAGATAAGGCACTTGCCTCTGGTGCCTAAGGCCCTGGGTTCAATTCCCCAGGACCCACATAAGCCAGACCCACAAGGTATTCTCTCTCTCTCTCTCTCTCTCTCTCTCTCTCTCTCTCTGTATCTCTCTCTCTCTGTATCTCTCTGCTTGAAAAATAAATAAAATATTTTTTAAAAAAAGAAATGACAGTGGAGTGTTCAGCACTGGACATCTCTATCACACTTCCCAAGGCTCAGGGTCTATTGTGGAAGAGGTGGTGGAAAGATTATAAGAGCCAAAGGAAGGAGGGTAGGACTGCTTACCATACAAACTTCCAGACACAAAACAGTCTTGATAATCATGACTTCTCAGTGCCTGACAATATCTACACACGACCTTCATAACAGGAGGAAAAGATGATGACACCAAGACAAAACACAGACTAATTGAGAGGAGGAGATATGAGAAAGGGTGGGAGGAAATTATAATGGTTTGTTTATAATTATGAAAGCTATCAATAAAAAGTTTTTTTAAAAAGGTCAGGGCAGGGAAATGGCTCAGCAGTTAAAGGCACTTGCTTGCAAAGCCTACCGGTTTGAGTTTAATTCCCCAGCACCCACATAAAGCCAGATGCATGAAGTGGCATATGAGTCTGGAGTTCAATTACAGATACAAGAGGCCCTAGTACACCCATTTTTTCTTGCTCCCTCAAGTAAATGAGTAATATTTAAACAAAACAGAAATCACACAAAAAAGAACCTGAAGATCAAAGTGGACAGCACTGTTACAGACGTCATGGGCAGACAGCTCAGCTCTGAAGCAGGACAGGACAGCCCTGGGCACGTAGTTATGATACAGCGTTTGCCCAGCATGAGCAAGGCCAAGTTCAACTTGGGGGGGGGGGGATTCTAGCCCCAGTGTTCATCAAGTCGCTAAGCAGGCTTATCAAAATCCTCCCCTCAGTTTCCTCCTTGTGTGAAAGAGAGATTCATTTCCTGCAGAGCTGTTGCCCGATGACCAGTGAGTACTCAATACTTCAGTGGAGTTGAAATGACACACTGCTATCCACAAAAGTAAACATAAATTAACTTTCTGTCAAAATATTTTAATTCACAAAAGAATGAATCTGTCAAGTTTTTAAATCTATTCTGTTTTAATTAAAGTCTGTATTGCTTTGTTTAGTGACCCACAGAATTAAAACTGACAAGTTCTCACTCTTTATGATAAACAAAAGTTTAATAAGCTTATGTCTCAGCCTTTAATCCTTCCTTCTTGGACATCAGCATCAGTGTTACAGGAGGAGGAGAAATGCTGGCAAATGTAGCTGCTTCTTGCCGTGCTAGGAAATGTTCACATAACTGGAAATGCTTCCACTTCCTTTCCTGATCCGCTTCATAAAACAGACTAACAAAGCATTATCCTCCAACTAACTTTATTCACAGCAATAAAATGAATGGCCAAATTCTTTGGTACCCTCGGCCAAGAGGCAGGACCCCTACTACAGCGCATCCTCTGGTTTGTCTGCTGCTGTGCTCAGAGGGGAAAGTGCGGCCTGTGGTAGATGGCAGGCTCAGGCCCAAGAGACGGCACGAGGCGGTTCCCGGAGGTGGGGAAGCCCCACATTCTCTCCAGAAAGGACAAAGTTTTGCAATCCAGGCTTGGGTCATTCCTTATTAGAAATATCCTAATTAGGCTGAAGAGATGGCTCAGCAGTTAAAGGCTCTTGCTTGCAAAGCCTGACGGCCCAGCTGCCATTTCCTAGGACCCACATAAAGCCAGACGCAAAGCGGTGCATGTGTCTGGGGTTCATTTGTAGTGGCAGAAGGCGCTGGCACACCCGTGCATATTTTCTCTCTCAAATGGACACATATTTTAAAAAGAAAGAAGGAAAGGGAAAGGGAAGGAGAAAAGTGCTGAGGAGCTGGCTCAGAGGTGAGAGGAGTTCAACGCCCAGAACCCACGTGAAGTCGAGCCCAACAAGCCTGTAACCTGTGCTGAGTGGGGCTGAGATGGAGAACTGCTCGGTGTGCAGGCCGGTAAAGAGGAAGCTCCGAGCACAGTGAGAAACCGTCTCTAGGAAATGAGGAGGAAGTGTGAGGGGGGAAACCAAATGTCCTCTTCCGGCCTCAGCACTGTGTACAGGGCGTGTGCATACCACACATACTACACACACACCAAAGAATCAGAAATCCTAACTGTCTAGAAGAAATGTTTATGCAAATCTTTTCTTCCACTTTTTGAACTTACGATCAGCACTGTTCATGACTTACCTAATCTCAAAATTTAGAAACAACTTAATGCCAAGAGGTATTAAATTTCCAATACCCATCCAAATTAAGAGTAAAAATTCTGGGGCTGCAGATGGCTCAGTGGGTAAAGGTGCTTGCTTGCAGGCCAGACGGCATGGGTTCAATCCCCAGTACTCAAGTGGTGCATGCATCTCGAGTTCTTTTGCAGCCGTAAGAGGCCCTGGTATAGTCAGGGTTTGAGTATTCTCTCTCTCTCTCTCTCTCTCAAATAAATAAATAAATACTTTTAAAAATGAGTGAAAATTCTGGGGCTGGGGAGATGGCTCAGCAGCTAAAGACACGTGTTTGCAAAGTCTCTTCACAAGACTGATCTCTCGCCTTCATAATTATCCCTCCTAGAGATTTTCCTAAAACGAGCCAAGCTGCACTGAATCTCAACACCCTCCTGCATTTCAACATCCTGATCCCGTCACTCCTAGCCCTTTTCCCTGTCCCTCTCAA
Source organism: Zapus hudsonius (assembly GCA_004024765.1). Lineage (NCBI taxonomy): Eukaryota > Metazoa > Chordata > Mammalia > Rodentia > Dipodidae > Zapus > Zapus hudsonius. The sequence continues at coordinate 25,840 of PVHP010021947.1, forward strand.
ACCATGCTATAAGAGCCAAGGGCAGAGAATGGACCTGTCCTGCCCTCAGAGAGCAGCTAGCTCCGCAAGAAATCATCGATAACCTATCTGCTGACCAAATGCTACAGACATCCATCCTGGACATGAGGCTGCCAAGAGGCCCTGGACGAGAACATGCATCTTTTTGTGGTCCCTCCTCCCGATCTTACCTATTGGATCATAATGCAAGAGAGTCAGTTTCTCTCGGAGGCGGCCTCTCTTGGTGTTGAAGGAGAAGCCTGTCCCAGCTTGGCTTGTCAGTCTCACCAGAATCGTCCTAAGATTAAAAATGGAAGCTGTCAGGGCAGAGGACACAAGCCCCATGACTAGACAGCCCCGTGACGTCAGGCTAGTCATGGACATTAACTGGCCTGAAAAAGGGTTGGTTCTAAGTGCCCTCATCACAGCCTCACGGCTTGAATTCATCCCAGCAGCAGGAAACGGCCTAACCAGAGCAGCAGAACAAGCTATGAGCAGAAGCCTGGAGAGGTGCAGCTGGCCACCTCAAGTGTGGTAACCGTACCATCAGGAAGGGACAAAGAGAAGAGACCGAGGCTTTCCATCACTGGTGAGAAAGCCCTGCCTCTAATCAGTCACCGTGTTTGCCTCACTGGGCCTTCTAATACCACATCGCCACTTGTCACACTGGTTGTCTTTGCCTCCCAGTGGACATGCTATTTCCCGTGTAATTCCAAAACCACCTGAAGCATTTAAGACCACACTGAAGGATACAGCAGCTGACACCTCCAACCTCAGCATTCCGGACGGAGGCCAGCTGGCCACGGAGGCTCACACCTTTAATTCCAGCACTTGGGAGGCCGAGTTAGGAGGATGGCCAAGACTGAGTCGTCTGGGCCACAGAGTGAATGCCAGGTCAGACTGGGCTAGGGGGTGTGCCTTAAAAACACACATACTACACATCATTGCACTGTTTGGATGTTTTACACAGGACCTCTTCAGACACACAGTATTTGATTAAACAGGACAGATAGTAATGCTGGGCCTGGTGGTACTCAGGAGGCTAAGGCAAGAGGATCAAGTTTTAAGACCTAGCCGGGCATGGTGGTACATAACTTTGATCCCAGGACTCTGGAGGAAGAGGCAGGATAATCCATGAGTTCAAAGCCACCCCGAGACTACATAGTGAATTCCAGGTCAGCCTGGGCTAGAGAGAGACCTGCCTGGGCTGCACAGTATGTTCAAAGCCAGTTTGAGCAACTTCATGAGACCCTGCCTCAAAACTTTACAAAAATGTAAAAAAAGGGCTGGGTGAATTAGCTCATTGGAGAGTATTTGCCAAACATGCTGAGAACCTAGTAACTAGTACTTAGGGGATAAGGGAGCCACACAATTCATTCGACAAAGATTCAACGAGTCTGTCAGGTGCTTACTCTTTGGCAAGTCCTGCATCTGTGTCCTCTGAACGCTAAAGTTACGGCAGAAGGAACAGTGACCCAGAGTGTAACGTATCACAGGACTACAAAGAGCACAAGAGGCAGGCCTCACTCACGTGGTGGTACACTCCTTTAGTTCCAGCACTCGGGAGGCAGAGGCAGGAGGATTGCCAAGAGTTCGAGGCCACCCTGAGACGACATATTCCAGGTCAGCTTTGGCTAGAGCAAGAGCCTACCTCAAAAAAAAAAAAATCTACTTCAAAAAATGTTTGATGGCTGTGTATATCTGTATGTACATGATCTATACGTACACACACATCTGGAGAAGAGACTTTTTGAGACAGGGTCTAGCTATGTACCCCAGGTTGGTCTCAAGCCTCCCAAGTGCTGGTACAATAGGTGTGCGCCACCATAGCTGGCTAGAATTTTCCTTCCCCTTTCTGCCTTAAGATAAGGTCCCTCTGTGTAGCCTTGGTTGGCCTGGAACACACAATGCAGACCAGGCTGGCATCCAACTTCAAGCAATCCTCCTGCCTCTGTCTCCTAAGTACTGAGACTCTAGGCCTGATACAGCACGCTCAAGAATTTTTTTTTCCTCCAAAGTAGGGTTTCACTCCAGCCCAGGCCAACCTAGAACTCACTCTGTTGTCCAGGCTAGCCTCAAACTCATAGCAATCCTATCTCAGCCTCCTGAGTGCTAGGATTTTAGGCAAGAGCCACCATCCCTGGCTTAAGAAAACATTGGGGGTTTTTGTTTGTTTGCTTTTGTTTTTTCAAGGCAGGATCTCACTCCAGCCTTGGAACTCACTCTGTAGCTCCAGGCTGGCCGTAAACTCATGGCCATCTTCAACCTCAGCCTCCTGAGTGTTGACATTAAAGGTGTGAACCACCACACCTGGCAACATTATTGTTGTCGATAAAATTTATTTTGAAATGCCATGCTTACGCCAGAATGCCAAAGGCCATAAAACTCACAGGTTCTATGGTTTAGTCAAATAATAGCTCATCCTGTTAGATTCCTGCAGAGGGACGTAGGCAAATGGCTCCTGGTCCTCAATTTGAGAGGGAGAGCCTGATGGCTTATGTAGGAACCAGTGAACTCCTAACTCCTGAGACTGGAAAGAAGCAAGAACTCAGTGAAGCAAAGCTGTTGAATGTTCATGAAGGTCCTCAGCTTTACCCCAGTGCAAGTGCAGAGATTAGCTGGAGTCTGAACTTTCTCCGGGACAGGCAACCTCATGGCTTTCTGCAATGCTGAGCACAGGCGCCGGCTCCATCAGCCACGAAACGCATGAAGGAAGCAGCAATTCGCTTGGCTGTCCGAGGGCTGGAGTACTAAATACCTTCCAGCTTACCATACTCTTAAGCCAAGATGGGTTTATCAAGCGGCAACACCATCACAGGTCAAGAAACACCTGTACTTTTTCAAAGCACTTCTAAAGATAAAACAATTAGCCAAGCGACCCTTCGATCAACTTTTAGGAAATCACAGCTACAAACATGCTTTTTAAAAAAATATTTTACTAGGCCGGGCGTGGTGGCGCACGCCTTTAATCCCAGCACTTGGGAGGCAGAGGCAGGAGGATCACCATGAGTTCAAAGCCACCCTGAGACTACAGAGTGGATTCCAGGTCAGCCTGGGCTAGAGCGAGACCCTACCTCGAAAAACCAAAAAATATATATAGATTAATATATATATATATTATTTGATTAATATATAATATATATATTATTTGAGAAAGAGAGAGAGGAGAGAGAAAGAGAAAAAGAGAGAGAGAGGGAGGGGGAGAGAGAGAGGGAGAGAGAGAGAGGG
>PVHP010021948.1:0-28900 GCA_004024765.1 Zapus hudsonius
GGGGGGGGGGGGGCACGTACAAAGAGATAAAAATTTAATATAAAAAAAGACTACTGCTGTCCTCAAACCTCCTGCCCTTCATAAGTAGCCCAGGGCCTGGGTTTATGCTGGCTGAGCAGCCCTTGGGATGGGCAGATGAGGTGGAATGTGATGGAGGTCTGCTTAGAGACCCTCAAATAAAGCCTGGAGGTTAGTGGGTAAGCCAGACGAAATACTCCAGGAACAAAGCCGTGCATATTAGTTACTTCTCTCATTGCTCTGACAAAATCCCCAACAAGAGCAACTTCAGGAAGGAAGGGTTAGCTCTGTTTGCTCACAGCTTGATGGTGTGACTGTACCCTCACAGTGGGCTGGCACGGTGGCAGGAGCAGGAGGCAGCCAGGCACACTGCATCCTCGGTCAGGAAGCAGAGACATGAATGCCAGTGCTCAGCTAGCTTAGGACCCCAGCGCATGGAGTGGTGCGGCCCACATTTAGGGTGGGTCCTCCCCACCCCTCTAACCAAGCCTAGAAACCCTCTCACAGACATGCTCAAGAGGTTTGTCTTCTAGATGATTCTAGAGCTTGTCACATTGACACTCAGTATTAACTATCACACCCGGTGTGGTGGTACCTGCTGACTCAGGAGGTGGAAACAGAAGACTCAGTAGTTCAAGGGCAGTCTTGGCTATATTGTGAGTTCAAGACCAGCCTGAGCTACAAGAGACTGTTTCAAAGGGGAAAAAATACTCTAGAGGGAGAGGAAAAAAGAGGTAAGAAGGAAGGAGATGTAGGGGAGAGAGAGGGAGGACTGCTCTTCCCTGCCGAGGCTTGACTCCCACATGGAGTCAAGGGGACACAGAAGGAGCCTCACAGCACCTTTTTTCCTGTGCCCATTTATTACCCGAGCTAGAAGGACCAGGGAAGGTGAAAAGGCCCAGAGTTACAGCAGGACTCTGGCCGGGTTCTGACACTGTCTTTCCATCCTGTCTCTAACTCCCCAGCAAGACTGAGTATGGTTTCTGTTTGTTTTTCATACACGAACTTAAAGCTTGACTATTTTTTTTAAATTATTCATTTATTTGCAAGCAGAGAGAGATAGAAGAGAGACAAACAGGCAAAATGGGCACACCAGAGCTTCCAGCCACTGCAAATGGCCTCCAGATGCATGCACCCGCTTTGTACGTCTGGCTTTACGTGGGTTCTTGGAATTGAACTCTAGTTGTTAGGCTTTGCAGGCAAGCACCTTAACTGCTGAGCCATTTCTCTAGCCCTAAGCTTGTCTGTTTTAACTAATATCTGACATGCACAGTTTCCAGAACCTTTGCTGTTAGGTGCAGCAAAAAAAAAAACTAGCATTGATTTCTTTCTCCTTTTTTACAATCTCGGGATGAAAGGTGTGTTCTTACCATTGATCTTAGCAGCTGAAGCACACAGGGTTCATTCTTAGTCTAGAACTGACACCTTTGCACTTAAAGAAACTGTCATGGCTTCTCTTTGGCATATCCAGATTGCCAACGTCACCGTTCCTATGCTTTGAGGTCATTATTGAATAAAGTAAGGGTTACGATCACAACACTGTGATAGCGTGACAGTCGTCTGTTAACCAAGATGACCACATCTAGATGACTACATGAGGGTCCTGTGAACACTCCCGTGCCAGGACCCCAGTGTTGATGTAGATGAGGGTCCTGTGAACACCTCCGTGCCAGGACCTCAGCATTGGCCACTCCTCATCCTGCCCCTCTCCCCACTCCAGGCCTGATTTCTTCTCCTCTTTCCTTTGTATAGAATCGTGTTTCCTGTTCGCCCTCACGCGCCAGAAGCTGCCCCCCTTTTGTCAGCAGGGGTATCTGCAGATGCAGGGCCTGGAAATCACGGAGAGCCTTCGGCAGCATGGTGTGGAGAGCGAGCTCTTGCAGGACTATGCTACCATAAGGGACAGCGGTCTGCGGCCTATCACCCATGCCGTGGCTCCAGGGCCTCTGGCCCAGTCCCTTGACAGCAACAAAGAGGAACTCTAAGTGTCTCTTCCAGGCTGTGGGCACAGTGGGCAGCCTCTCTCCCATCCATCCTGTCAGACTGCACAGGAACTGCACCAGGGCCACGGTGTTCTCCCCTCCTGTGCTGGTCATCCTGGGGAGAAAGGCATCTTCTGCCAGATGTGAGCTGCTTTCCACAACCAGCTCCTCTCCAACTGGACCTTCGCTGAGCACCAAGCTAGCCATCGTGCTCCAGCTTGGACGTTTGAGTCCCTTCCAGGCCTGTCCCTATGCTGTTCATTCCACACTGCTGGACAGTGAGTGCCCTGGCCCTGGCTCTAGCAGAACTCAGGGGTCCAGCCTCACTGGTCATCACAGGCCCAGAGGGGAAGCTCAGGCGTCTCTCTGCCTGGCCCAGGGTGGGCCTCTGTGCTCCCCTCCTCGCTCTCTGACATCCTGAGCCACACCTCGAGCCTTGCTCTGGCCGGGCCCCATCAGGGTTAGGGTGCCTTATGAATGGAGCCATCCACAGGCGTTTTTCTTTGGTCGCAGTGAATTCAGCTCCTCCTCTTGCTCCTTCTGAAACCTCCCGCCAGGTGTTTAGCCCCTTTCATGAGGAAGCCATGGGTAAAGCAGGCCCCCAAAGGGGACATAGCAACCATGCGGTTTCCTGTAGCAGGAGAGCGCAGGGCCCTCACTCGTTGGATCCACGCAGATGTCCAGGGCCATGACTCTGGACCCAAAGCCCCTTCCCTGGGACATCTTCCTCTTGGGAGACTCTAGAAAGGCCCAAATTCCTTAGCCCCCTGGCCCACCTGTCCACCTCCAGTGCTTGCCTGGAGCCCACAGGACAAATCAGTAGCCTGTGCTGCCAGGAGGAACAGTGCAGCCTAATAGTGCAGGGCTGAAACTTCTAAACGAAGTGTCACCTAATCCTGGGATGCCGGACTCACTGTCTTTTGTGCGGATGATTGGTGAACCAAAATGGACCCTGTTGTCCCACCCTAACTTTTCCAGAGCATTTTTAAGTGACTTCTACCATGAAATGGAATCCTGCCCCTCACATCTCACCCACCAGACACTGAGGCTGCCTGCGCCCCTTGTGCCAACACAAGCTCAAGGTGCTACCGTGAGCAGTTGGCTGCTGCTCCCCAGGCCTCTGAGAAGTCACTGCTTCCAGGAGCCCCGTTTGTCACCAGGGATGACACCCCTGGTTTGTTTTTTCCTTTGTTTTTAAAAGAGTCACTATGGAGCCCCAGCTAGCCTGGTACGCAGTATGTAGGCTGGCCTTCAAATCATGGCAATCCTCCTGCCTCAGCCTCCTAAGTGGTGGGATTCCCAGCGGGAGCTACCACACCCAGTTTATTGGGACTGTTTTAAAGAAAAGGTTAAAAGTCCCATAAGCTGGGCATGGTGGTATATGCCTGTAATTTCAAGAGGATCCAGAGGCCAACCTGGTTACATAGAGTTACAGGATAGCATGGATAACTGAGCAAGACCCTGCCTCAAAAAATACAAACAATAAATGTAACTAGGGTGGGCAAAATATATCTATAGTGAGAGGTCTGACGGAAGTAAATGAGAACTCTGAAGAGAACTTAAGGGAAAGAGAGTCACATGATGTAGAGAAGGCCTGAGGAGTGTACACACGCACATACACTTAAGTGAAAAGAAACAGGGAGTGTTGGGGGCTGAGAAGATGGCTCACTGGTTAAAGGCACTTGCTTGCAAAGGCTGCTGGGCCCAGGTTCAATTCCAGAGCGACCCACGGAAGCCAGACCCAAAAAGTGGTTCAAGTGCCTCATGTTTGTTTGCAGGGGGAAGAGACCCTGTGATTCACGTGTGTGTGTGTGTGTGTGTGTGTGTGTGTGTGTGTGTGTGTGTGTACACACAAAAAATTTAAGTCAGGGTGTGGCCAGGCACTTGGGAGGCAGAGGTAGGAAGATTGCCATGAGGCTAACCTGAGACTACATAGTGAATTCCAGATTGGCCTGGGCTAGAGAGAGACCCTTCCTTGAAACACCAAAAAAAAAAAAAAAAAAATCAGGGTGTGAAATTGAGTTGCAATGTCTTAAACTACTTGTAACTGTAAAAATGGGAAGCCACATACCGTGGAGGCCTGGGAAAGGAAACCACAGGATGTTGCCTGGGGTCCACTGGGCTATGGGAATGGGGTTCTTTTATCCTTTTCCTCTTTTGATCAAACTTATGATTATATACTAATAAAATAAATGCATTTATTTTTAAAAAATAATCTCTGTTGTTGAAATTGCTGGGGAGAGTGGATATGAAAACCTTACAGATGGAGGCACTGGGTCACATGGCACCCAGGGTGGTGGCCGTTGGAGGGAGGACTAGAAGGGAGAGGTGACATCAAGCCTGAGGGCAAAGCTGCTCAGGTGCTACACTATGGCACACACACCTGGTGGGGGGCGCTCAAGATTTCAAGGTCATCCTCAGTTTCATAGTTCAAGGTCAGCCTAGGCTACAGGAGACCTTGTCTCTAAAAGAAAAAAAAAAACATGCTCAGGCTAAAGGAAGTGAATTTTAAGCTGTGTGTTCCTCAAAGGGAGTCTTGGACTGACTGACCAACACAACAGTCATCAGTGGAAGGATCTTCCCCACTGATAGAAAAATCAAAGAATATATATATATATATATATATATATATATATATATATATATATATATATATATATATATATATATATATATTATATATATAAAATCTTTAAATCAAAGATAAAACATAAAAATCCTCATTTTATGAGGGCTGGGAAGATGGTTTAGTGGTTAAAGGTGCTTGCTTGCAAAGCCTGAGGTTCAGTTCCCCAGCCACCACATACAAAGTGGTGCAGGTGTCTGGTGTTCCATTTGCAGTGGAAAGAGACCCTGGCCTGTCCATACATCCACACACATGCAGAAAAAATTATTTTTTTAATCCGCACTTTAGCAGAGTGTCGTTCTAGCACTCAGGAGGGTAAGGTAGGAATACCATGAGTTCAAGGCCACTCTGAGCTACAGAGTGAATTCCAGGTAAGCCTGGACTAGAGTGAAAACCCTGCCTTAAAAAAAAAAAAAAAAAACAAGGGCTGGGGAGATGGCTCAGCAGCTAAATGAATTTGCTTGCAAAACTTGATGGCCTGGTTTTGATTTCCCAGTACCCACATAAAGCCAGATACACAAAATGGCACATGCATCTGGAGTTTGTTTGGAGTAGCAAGAGGCCCTGGTGTACCCATTCCCTCCCCCCTCCTTTCTTTTCTTTCTCCCTCACAAATAAATACCAATATTATATTTTTTTTCATGTTTTTCTTTTTCCTTTTTTCTTCTATATTTTTAAATATTTTATTTATTTATTTGAGAGAGAGTGTGAGTGTGTGTGTGTCTGTGTGTGTGTGTGTGTGTGTGTGTGTGTGTGTGTGTGTGTGTGTGTGTGTGTGTGAAAGAGAGAGAGAGGCAGACAAAGAGAATGGGCACACCAGGGCCTCCAAGCACTGCAAATGAACTCCAGACACGTGTCACCTTGTGCATCTGGCTTTATGTGGGTACTGGGGCATTGAACTCAGATCCTTCTACTTTGCAAGCAAACACATTAACTGCTAAGCCATCTCTCCAGCCCATAAAAATATTTTTAAGCCTCATTTGCAGCCAGCACTCAAGAGGCCAAGGTAGGAGAATCATGGTGAGTTCAAGGCCAGCCTGGAGCTATAGAGTAAATTCCAGGACAGTCTGAACTAGAGTGAGACCCTGCCTCAAAAAATCAAAAGAAAAAAATCCTCATTTTGTGGGGGACTTGTTAAGGGTTGGTCTCTAATGCATTTTAGAACCCAAAATTCTTTTTCCCCTGGTAAAAGTGGTGGCATCCCTGAAATTTGTGTGGAAACCAACTTACCAAGAAGATAACTTGTCTACTAAGCTAAATGTAACACCCAATTATTTATTGAGTCCCAAGTATGTGCCCAGGGATGCTTTAAACATACACACACCGATTCTTTGAAACTTCTCCCCAAGTTTAGTCCATTCTCCATTGCCATAACAAACTACCTGAGGCTAAGAACTTCATAAACAAAAGCCAATTTAGCTCCCTCTTGAGGAGGCTCAAGAGCACAGAGCTAGTATCTGCTCACTCCTGTGAGGGAGGCCCCTGGGCTGCATTGTGTGGTGATGGCATCATGGCAGGACCCCATGTGAGAAGAAGAGATCACATGGAAAGGCAGGAAGCCAGAGAGTACGAGGGCCAGTCTTCTCTTAGAACAACACTTCTGAGAACAGCCAGGCTCCTGCAAGAACGACCTGAATCTCTTCAAAAGGCCCAGTGAAGCCAGGCATAGAGCACACACCTTTAATCCCAGCACTCAGGAGGCAGAGGTAGGAGGTTTGCTCAGAGTTGGAGGCCAGCCTGGGGCTACAGAGTGAGTGCCAGGTCAGCCTGGGCTAAAGTGAGACCCTACCTCAAAATAAGGGGGGGTTGCTGGAGAGATTGTTCAGTGGTTAAGGCACTTGTCTGCAAAACCTAAGGAACCTGAGTTTGATTCCCCAGTACCCTTGGAAAGCCAGATGCACAAAGAGACACATGCATCTGGAGTTTGTTTGCAGCAGCTAGAGGCCCTGGCATGCCCATTCTCTCTGCCTGTCTTTCTATCTCTCTCTGCTTCCAAATAAATAAAATAAAAATATTAAAAAGAAACCAAAAGAGGAAAATAAAACATAAAGGCCCGGTGATTTATTCACCTCCTATGAGGCTCCACTTCACAAAAGTTCCACATCATCTCCCAATATCTTCACCCTGGGGACCAAACTTTCAACATTTTAGCCCTTGGGGGACAAAGCCACAGCCCCCACCACCACCACCACCACCACCACAGAGAAGGCACCCAATCCCCTTCCTGTTAAGTGTGGACTAGACCTGGTGATTCACTCTTAACAGCCAAAGTACTAGGATGTCATTTTCTTTTTTTTTTAAATTTTTTTAAGAATGGCATTCTTTTTTAAAAATATTTTATTTACTCATTTTCAAGCAAAGAGAGAAAGAGAGAGAGAGAGAGAGAGAGAGAGAGAGAGAGAGAGAGGAGCACACCAGGGCCACCACCTTGTGGGTCTGGCTTATGTGGGTACTGGGGAATTGAACCTGGGGCCTTAGGCACTGGAGGCAAATGCCTTAACCACTGAACCATCTCTCCAGCCCTAGGATGTCATTTTCAAGATTATAAAACTACGGTGGCAGGGCTGGAGAGATGGTTCAGTGGTTAAAGGTGATAGCCTGCAAAGCCTGATGGCTTGGGTTCAGTTCCACAGGACCCACAAAGCCAGGTGCACAAAGTGGCACATGCGTCTGGAGTTCATTTGCAGTGGCTGAAGCCCCTGGCGTGCCCATACTCTCTCTCTCTCTCTCTCTCCTCTCTCTCTCTCTCTCTCCTCTCTCTCAATATCTCTCTCTGTATCTGCTTCTTTCTCTCTTAAATAAATATTTCTTTTTTTTTAATATATTTTATTTATTCATTTTCAAGTAGAGAGAGAGAGAGAGAGAGAGAGAGAGAGAGCCAGGGCCACCAATTTGTGGGTCTGGCCTATGTGGGTAGTGGGGAATTGAACCTAGGGTCTTAGGCACTGGAGGCAAGTGCCCCAACCGCTAAGCCATCTCTCCAGCCCTTAAATAAATATTTCTTAAAATACTATGGCAGTCAGAGTCTCTCTCTCTCTCTCTCTCTCTCTCTCTCTCTCTCTCTCTCTCTCCTTTCCCCCATTGTAAGCCATGCATGATGGCACATGCCTGTAATCCCAGCACTTGGGCTCATGTTTAAATGGAGCACGACCACAGACCCCAAATCAAACAGACACTGAACGGTCTGGAGAGTAAAAGGGAAAATTCGGATGACCAGCCAGAGCTGACTCTATTCGGGAGAGAGTCAGCAGCCAGTTCTGGTAGCTCGGGGCTTATAAAGAAAAAAACCACGTCCTTTACTGTGTAGAAAAAGAGCAAGCTTGTGTATAGAAACGGAAAAAGCAGTTATTTATTTACCAGTCATCATCCTACCTATTTTGAAAATATTTTTTAGTTCTCAGAAATAATTATCTCTGGGCCAAGAACCAGTTTTTCAAACTTATAGTAAATTTAACATAACCACACAGTCATGATCTGGTCATGGTCTGGTACAAATTGTTTTCCTTACTTGGAGAACAATGGTTGGTTTAACTATTTCAATGTGGTACAGAACTGAAAGTGGACAGCAATCACAGATAACCTTGAACAGGAGTCCTACCCCAAGCAAACCAGATGGCTCTAACCCCAGCCAGGGCTTGATGAGAGGCCCTAGGCCAGAACCACCCAGCCAAGCCCTCCAGATTGCTGATCTTGAGACAAGTGTTTGTTGTTTAAGCTGCTGAATGGGGGAGGGTGCGCACACCATCAGATAACTAATACACACTCAAGTAATTTACCTGCACTGATTTCGTTCTCGCCACAACCACATACAGCAGAGGTTACTCTCCCCACTCCACAGAGAAGGAACAGAGACTGAGGCTAAGTACACAGGAAAACGGTGGTGAGGTCGTTCAGCTCACTCAAGCCATTCAGAGGTATCCAGCCTGTGGCCAACAGGCCACATACATCCAGGAGAGCTATGATTGAGGCCCAAGACACTGACATGACAAATGTCACAATGTCAAACAGTTGGACACTCCTACATGGTAGCAAATCCACTCATGAGTGGTAGCCTAGTGCTCACCACCCTCAAACCATGGGTTTCCTTCCTGTGGACACCAAGTGACATGAATCCTCAGATCTAGGAATGCATGTGGTTCCCATGGGACAACAGAAAAGTTATTGAAAAACATCCTGATTATATACCAGGTGCTCTCACAAAGAGAATGAACGGGGTTTGGGAATGGCTCAATGGTTAAAGGCGCTTGCTGACAGAGCCTGCTGACCCAAATTCACTTCCCCAGCACCCATGGAAAGCTGGATGCAAAATGGCGCATGCATCTGTGATCGCACTGAGCCTAGGACAAGGGAAGGTGGAGCCAGGAGAGCCCAAGGCTCCAGGGCCAGCTCCAGCTGGTGTTTGCAGTAGCAAGACGACAATGAGAGACCCTGTCTCCAAAAAGGGACTGGAGAGATGGCTCAATGGTTAAGGTGCTTGCCTGTAAGGCTAAGGAATCAAGGTCAATTCCCCAGTACCCACATAAAGCCAGATGCTCAAAGTGGCACATGCATCCAGTCCATTTGCAGCAGCTGGAGGCCCTAGCACACCCATTCTCTCTGTGTCTCTTCTATCTCTCTCTGTTTGCATATAAAAAATATAAATCTATACTGATCTCACTCTCTGATGGAGATTCAGTTTGTATTTTTCAGAAGGCATCAAGAGCACTGTGGCTCTTCCAACCCTACCAATGAACCAATAGCTGACATCCTGGCAAGAGATGAGCCACCCCAGACCTACCGTGGAGGATCCATATGGAACCCTGCAGAGAATGATGGGATAAGCAAGAGACCCACAACCACAGCCAATAAGTCAACCCAGGATGAGCCAGCGAAACAGACACCAACGATTTTCAACACAACCTAAAGCAGAAGTACAGAGACCCCTAAGACCTCAATAATAAAGCAGCCTTAATACTCACCCACCATGACTCAGGGAACTGAGCGGAAGAGGGGGCGGAAAGATTATAAGAGCCATGGTGGAGAAGAATGTCCAGAGACATGTCTCCCCTCAGTAATAACATACAAAGGGGGGGTGGAACCGGCTTGACTCCTAGGCTATCCATAACCCCCTACCCCATGGACTCATCCAGTTTGCCCACAGAGGAGGATACCTGTCACACCAACTCCGACGGAGTCTGTGTGAGAAATTGCATATACTGAGGCAGTTGCTTCAAGAAGTCTGCCCGTTGGGACAGGCTGTGCACTCCAAGTCTTTTGTGTTTTTGGCTGCTCTCTTATTGCTCTGATTTTCATAATACCTGCTCATGGCTCTAACTCATTGTTTCTTTCTAGTCCATTGAGTCCACCTTCACGAAAACAGGAAACAAACTATGATGATTTGTTTCCCAAGAGAAAATGAAAAATAAAGTTTATCCTTCAGTCACTCCCCCATTATTACGAGCAATTGAGAGATTGAAAACAGCTAAAGGACTTTTGGGAAGAGTCCTAGATGACTTACAATAGAAGAATTACTTATTAAGGGAAGGTATTGAGAAAGAGATTACTAGAACTGAGAGAGTTATAGGAAAAGACCAAGAAGAAACTAGTAGTATAAGGAAAGTCCCTGAGCCCACTGATGCAGGTATCTATGAAAAAAGATGACAGATGGGTTAACATTAAGGAAAAGAGAATATCATGGTAAACCTTAAAAACAAATTCTTAATGGCTGAAAACTACATAATGTTTAAATTGAAAAACAAGCGCCAAGTCAGGCCTGGCCTGACTAACCACAGTTTTGTGTAGAAACCATTTACGTGATAATCATCTATGCTTTTCTATTGTCTGTTCTCATGTACCTTGCTGAAATTCTTGGTTTAATCATTCAAAGAAACTGTAACTGCCTATATAATCAAAGAATACTGTTACAATAATCAACTGTATATAACTCTGACAAATGCTCAGTAAAATCGCACTCAGATACACTCTCCTTGAGTCTGTGTCTGTTTGTCACTCAGCCGAATCCCTACCCACTTCTCCAAGGCCCTGATCCTGCAGTCCCAGCACTCCGGCCGAGCTGGTCCGTGGCAGATACCCAGCTGATTGGGGACAGGGAAGAGGGAAATTGGGGACACCAATACATTATTTGCTCATTCAGTGTATCTAATTATGGATAATAAAGATATAATTTTTAAAAAATAAAATAATCAAAATATTTTAAAGGTGCACAAAGAGCACATGTGTGCATGGCACCTGTCACCCATACAATACAGATATATATATCCATACATATATACATACATACATAAATACGTACATACATACACATACTACACACACACATGCACAAATAAAAATTAAAAATTATTTACTCTTTTAAAAAAAGAGAGAAAATAAACCTGTTCCATGAAACTGGAGATCCTGACACAGGTAGGAGACCAAGTCAAGGTGGGCGGGGGAGAGTCCTGGAGTTGGGGTGTCAGCCCTCAGCAGGTTCCAGCCCTCACTTAGTGGTCAATCAGGTCTGGAGCCAAATTGGCTTCTTCCCTCATAATTAAGCCATAGGCTGCATGATTTCGCTGCAGATGCTTATTTTTAAAGTATGGGGGAAATGGATAAAGATTTTTGTCAGACTACAGGCTTTAAAAAAAGCATTTAATTCAATCTGGCATCCCAGACGGAATATAAATCTGCTACCAGTGAAGTTGATGGGCAAAAAGGAGATGCTTCAGCCCCAGTATTCCATCCAAGTGCGTCACAAGACCAACCCAGAATAGCCAGAGCAGATGTACTGAGCAGGGGGAAGGAGCCACAGGCTCTCCGTCTCGCCCCTTCCTCCGCTCTGCTGAAGTCCCATTCGCTGGCTCTTGTACAAACACCCCCAGCTTAGAGCTCCCAGCTTTTCCATTTCTCTCTGAGATGCTGTGTCTCTCAAGCTGATCCAAATCATCAGGAAACAATTCAAAGTGGAAAAATCATACCAAGGGCTGAGGAGCTGGCTCAGTGGGTAAAGTGTTTGCTGCTCAAGGTTGAGTACCAAGGTTCGATTCCCAGACCTACATAAAAAACTATGGCATGGCGTGGTGGCGCACGCCTTTAATCCCAGCACTCAGGAGGCAGAGGTAGGAGGATCACCATGAGTTCGAGGCCACCCTGAGACTACATAGTGAATTCCAGGTCAGCCTGGACTAGAGTGAGACCCTAACTCAAAAAAAAAAAAAAAAAAAGAGCCGGGCGTGGTGGTGCACGCCTTTAATCCCAGCACTCCGGAGGCAGAGGTAGAAGGATCCCCGTGAGTTCAAGGCCACACTGAGACTACATAGTGAATTCCAGGTCAGCCTGGGCTAGAGCGAGACCCTACCTCGAAAAACCAAAAAAAAAAAGAAAAAAAGGATGACACCCAAAAGTTTTCTTCTGACCTCCATGCGCATGCGTCCACATGCACACATGAACACACACAAAATAAAATAAGAAAAGTCCTACCAACACAGAAAGATGACAGTGAAATATCTCAAACCACCCCGTGCGTTCTAATTTGGCATTGTCAAAATAAAGCAACTGTAAAGATGTCGGAGGCAATCCCCTGACCCTAGCTGAAGTAAGGTTTAAATAAGGCTGTTTAAAAAAAATAAATAAACAGAGGAACCAGGGGCTGAAGAGATAGCTCAGCAGTTAAGACACTTGACTGCAAAGCCTAAGGACCCAGATTCAATTCCCCGGTGTCCAGGTAGAGCCAGATGCACGAGGTGGTGCATTCGTCTGGAGTTTGCAGTGACTAGAGGCCCTGGCTCGCCTATTCTTTCTCTCCCTTTCTTTCTCTCTCTCATAAACAAATAAAATTTTAAAAATTAAAAAAATAAAAATTTTAAAAAGAGGTACCGGAAGCCCCTGCTAGAAAGCACTGTGTTAGATTAAAGATGGTTCTGACAGCTACAGAGATGTTTGTCTCTTCCCCTTGAATCTTGGTGGGCAAGAAAAAAGAAACATGACATAAGTAGTGCTATACCAACTTCCCAGCGCCCTCCTGTGAAGAAGCTCCAGGGAGAATAGACTGGAGATACCAAGCTGAGCTGCCAGCCAGCACCATGGCAGCCCTATGAAGGAGCCTGATGGAGGCAAGTCCTCTCGACCTCCTGGCCCACCCTCGTCGACACCAGATGGAGCAGAGATGAGCTGTAAGGACCAAGTGCCACGCAACCTTCATGAGCAATTTTTAAAGTTTCTTTCTTTCTTTCTTTTTTATTTTTTATTTTTGAATTGGGCATGGTGAACATTTGTAATCTCAACTCATGGGAGACAGGATGGAGGGTCTGCATGGAGAAGACAGCTTCTTTAACAAATGTGCTGGGGAAACTGGGTATCTACATGTGGAAGAATGAGAATAGATCTGTATCTCTCTCCAGGCACAAGAATCAACTCCAAATGGATCCAAAACCTTACTATCAGACCTGAACCTCTTAAACTGCTGGAGGAAAAACTAGGGAAAACACTTTAATATGTAGGCGTCGGCAAGGACTTTCTGAACAGAACCTGTCGCTCAGGGAGTTAGATAACCAATCAACACTGGGACCTTGAAGAATTAAAAATCTTTTATACAGCAAAGATCACTGTGAATAGAACAAAGAGGCAACCTATAGAATGGGAAAAATCTTTGCCAGCTACACATCTGACAGGGGATTAATACCTAGGATTTATATAGAACTCAAAAACCAAGTCGGGAATGTAGATATGCTCTACAGGCATCTGATTTTCAGTACAGGATAGAAGCTGAAGTATAGATAATGACCTGAAAACAATAAAAAGACCAGTTTAGGCTTAACCAGCACAAAAGACTCTACACTCGGGAGGCAGAGGTAGGAGGATCGCCATGAGTTCAAGGCCAGTCTGAGACTACATAGTGAATTCCAGGTCAGCCTGGTCTAGAGCGAGACCCTACCTTGAAAAACAAAAACAAAACAAAACAAAACCAACTATACAGTACAAGATATGATCAATTCAAAAGTCTATACAGTACAAGAGATAACTTTGGGGCAGGGGCTTCTAAAATTTCCTTACCACAATTTCCATCTCAATATTACACAGAATTCTTACCCTCTCTCCATTTTCCACCTTCCAGAACATCTCTTCCGTCTCTATTGTGACACCATGGCCCTTTTCTCTGACAAACACACACCTATATATTTACACACAAGTATCTTCTGATTGGGGAGTTACTTCCAGCCAGGCACTAACTACCATTGGTAGTCTGTTTGCACAGTTTTCACACTCGCTCAGTCCTCAAGACTTTTAAACTCCTTAGTATGGAAATAAATGTTAACATGGAATTCCACCTTAAAATGTGAGTCCATCTACGACATGGTCCTTATTAAACCAGTGTATTTTCAATCAATCAATCAATCAATTGGGAAAGTTTTCTGTAAACACCAGAGACTATATCCAAGAGCAAGAGCTAAAGCTTTCACTCTTGTTTAGAGAATCTGTACCTTACAGTTGACAGGAAATACCAGGGTTATCCCAGATCTGTCAGTATGACCAGAAAAGGAAGCCATCTGCAGGCACAAGACCTGTCATTGTGATGACGGCTAACAAGGGCCCTGGAGGTGTTCTAGAGAAATCGATGCAGTAAACGTGAGTGCTGCTCACACTGTTAGCCTGAGCATGCCGGGCAGGCAGATGCAAAGAGACACTGAGGAGACACAAAACTCATCAGAGCAGAAGATCAGGGTCAGCTGAGGCTGAACACCAAAGGAGCCATTTAACATGGATTTCAAGGCTCAGGGAATTTTTCTGAAGAAGGGCAGAGAGAGTGTAAGAACCACAGGATATGTAGGAGTAGCCTTGGGTATTGTCCTCACACCCAGAGACAGAGCGCCACAGTGAATGAGGGCTGGGGAAAAGTGACACCAAAGTATAACCCATTGGAAATATGACCAATACCTTGTATGTTCATACAGTAAAATTCACAGGTAATAAGGAAAATCCAATTTATCTGGAATATAAAGGTGTGGTAGAAGAAATTTAACAAAGAACCCAGGTCCAGATGATGCTCTAAAGCACAGCGTCTATTGCACAAGCCTTTACCAGGGGGACAGCATAATTCTGAGTCTCCTCCCTATCTATGCAGCTGCACCCGGCTTGTATATTATCTGGTTAGTGCAGCCATAGGCCCAGACACCCATGGCTAAGAATGGCTAGGCCCAAGGCCCAAGATGGGGGGGGGGGAGACAGTGCTGTATAGGCTACTGGGAAATTCCCCCACTCCACAGCCTGACACTGGGCAATCTCCGGACCCCAATTTCCACCTCATAATGGTGGCATGCCTGCTATGGGGGAGACCAACTGCTCTCTGATTGAACTTGAGTCCCATAGAGGGAATTCATGACTGGTACTGAAAATCTAATGAAAAGCCTATGGTGGGGCTGGAGAGGGAGTTCCAGGTCTGGAACTACAGAGTGAGTTCCAGGTCAGCCTACCTCAAAAAAAACCCAGCCAGGGCTGGAGAGATGGCTCAGCAGTTAAGGTGGTTGCCTCCAGAGCCTAAGGACTGGAGTTCAATTCCCCAGTACCCACATAAACCAGATGCACAAAGTGGTGCATGCATCTGGAGTTTGTTTGAAGTGGCTGGAGGCCCTGGTGTGCTCTGCCCATACACACACAGTCTCTCTCTCTCTCTCTCTCTCTCTCTCTCTCTCTCTCTCTCTCTCTCTCTCTCTCTCTCTCTCTCTCTCTCTCTCCTTTGCCTCTTTCAAATAAATAGCAGCACACCAATAAATCTTTGTGGAGGAAGGTACGACCCAGGACTCCGGAATAGAAGCCAATGAGCTCAGAAGTTGTCACCTCTACAGTCAGGTCACTGGTGCTTTGACAGAGGCTTTGACCTTGACTACATTGCTATTCCACCCCTAAGCAGCTGTCCCTCACCATCTCCCCCACAGGCCTTGGGGCCAGTATTCAAGTAGAGAAGCTGGCTTCCTCCTAGGCCCACTGGGAAGCTTAGGGAAAGCTCTGGACAAAGGAAAAGGAAAGGCACTGTGTGAAATGGGAACTGTTCTCCAAGTCCAAGACAGAAACAGCGTAGTGCTTGGATGAAGAGTTTCAGCTGGGAGTGGAAGTGCACACCTGGAATTCTGAATAGGAGGCAAGTTCAAGGCCAGCCTGGACTCCATAGTGAGTTTCATGTCATCAGGGCTATATAGTGAAACCCTGGCTGAAAACAAAGAACTGTGAGCCTGAGGGTCAAGGGAAATAAAGACTGTAGAGGTCATGTGCACAGGAACCTGTGACAAGGACTTAGAGGCTGATAGTGCTAAAAGTAAGACAGGGTGTTATTTTATTTGGGGGTTCAAATGCAAACTCCAAACCCAAGCTTGTGTCTGCTTAAAAGAATTGAATAGGGCTGAAGAGATGGTTTAGTGATTAAGGAAGGTGTTTGCCTGCAATGCAGAAGGACCTGAGTTCTATTCCCCAGTGCCTACATAAAGCCAGATGCACAAGGTGTTGCTTTCGTCTGGAGTTCATTTGCAGTGGCTGGAGGCCCTGGTGTGCCTATTCTCTCTCTCTCTCTCTCTCTCTCTCTCTCTCTCTCTCTCTCTGTAAATAAATAAAAATATTTTATAAAAGAATTGGATAACCAGACTGATAAGGTTATCAAATTATTTTCGGAAGTCAGGAGGGCTGAGGGAGAGTGCAGAATGGTAGAAGGTTAGTCCAAGTGGAAGTGGAAGTGGAAGCATCCGGATGGTCTGAGGATCCATGTTTATCCACAGCTGCCAGGGCAGAGAGGACAAAATGTTACCAGTGGTGAAAACCTCAGATGCTGAGAGATGAACAGCCCAGGAACCTGGAAAGAGGAAAAAGCTCAAAAGCCCTTGTGAGCAGCCAGGCCTTTGATTTTGGGTCTGGGGCTGAATCCAGAAGAAGCCAGCACACCTGGGTGCAGCATCTGGAAGGTGCAGCAGCTGCAGAGAGCAGGGCAATGTCCATGGTAATTTCCCTCTCAAAAGCAATGACCCCCATAAACTCAAGGTGGCACACACACCTTTAATCCTAGCACTTGGGAGGCAGAGATGGGAGAATCACCATGAGGCCAGCCTGAGACTACAAAGTAAATTCCATGTCAGCCTGGGCTAGAGAGAGACCCTACCTCAGAGGGAAAAAAAAGCAATGACCTTACTACTAGAACATGCAGGTGTCTAATGGGTTGGGGTGAGAACTTGGCATCTCTACCTCCATTTTGCATCTGTCTGTTTTGCTCCAGGTCACTCTCTTCTGTGGTTACTTTGAATTTCAAGAACAACAGGTCTGATAGGCAAACATCTTGTGACAAGAGTGGAATCGTTCCCAAAGGCAGCAATGACATTCTTATCATAAATCCCCATCTGACCACTCCCGTGATGATGATTAAGAGACATAAATTTAGATTCCAGAATCTTAGTGAACTCTAAGCAAGATGTGCACAGGGAAGCTGATGGAGCCCAGAACCCACTCCCCGCAATGGTGGCACAAGGAATCAGAGAGAACAGCACAAGCTAGAAGGCTATGCTGAACTTCCCCTCACCCTTCTTCCTTAAAGCAGGCTATAAACCTCAGCTCATTCACTGACTTTCTCCTCCATCTCCTGCAAAGACCCGGATCTAATAAACACAGTTGTAGGGATCTTACACATCACACTTACACCTTCACTCTAGGTGTAGAGTGTAATACTTAGATTAACCACTGAAAAATGCCAACAGGGAGCCAGCTATGGTAGCTCACCTATATGCCCTGGCAAAAGGGAAACAGAGACAGGAGAACTGCCATGAGTTGGAGGCCATCCTGGTTGGGGCTGTATAGTGAGTTCCAGGTCAATTTCAGCTTATAGAGTAAGTTCTGATTTCAAAAATACCAAGGAATAAATGCAAAATGGAATATCTAGGGACTGGAAGATGACTTCGTGGGTGTCATGGTTTGATCCAGGTGTCCCCCACCAACAAATGAATGTGTTCTGATTGATAGATCCTCAGCTGATGGCAGTTTGGGTTTTACAACCTCACTGGAGCTGTGTTGTCAGGGATGGGCTTATGGGGGTTATAAGCCAGCTTCCCTTTGCCAGTGTTTGGCACACCTTCCTGCCGCTGTTCGCAGTGCTGTGGTGGAGGGGATTTCCACCCCTCTGCTCATGCCATCATTTTCCCAGCCATGATAGAATCTCCCCTCGAGTCTGTAAGCCAAATAAACCTGTTCCTCCACAAGCTGCTTTTGCTTGGGTTCTTTCTGCACAGCAACTAGAATGCTGACTGCAGCAGTGGGTAAGAATGTGTGGTGGTTTGAATCAGATGTCCCCATAAACTTGTGTTTCAGAATGCTTGGTCCCCAGCTGGTGGCAATTTGGGAGGTGGAGCCTTGCTGGAGGAGGTGCGTTGCTGAGGGTGGACCTTGAGGTTTATCAGCCCTAGCTTACCAGTGGTAGTTTGGCTGTCTCTCCTGCTGCTATATCCACCTGATGTTGGCAAGGATGTGCTATCCTCCAGCCTCTGCTCTACCATCTTTCCCCTGCCATCATGAAGCTTCCCCTAGAGACTATAAGCCAAAAGAAATACTTTCTTCCCATCTGTCTTTTGATCAGGTGCTTTATTCCAGCAACTAGAAGGAAACTACAGCACAGTACTTGCCATGCAAGCATGAATGCCCAAGGAGGCCTGGTTCCCCTGAGTCTGATTCTTGGGCATGGCCACGTATTCCTACAACCCTAGTCCTATAAGGAACAGAAATGAGAATTGCTGGGACTCAACTATCTGAACTCCCGGTTCAGTGAAAGACTCCATACCAAGGAAACACTCAGATCAGTGATAGACGACACCCGATGTCCTCTGGCCTACTCACATGCATACACCACACCACACATGTACACATATCTTACTTTTTAAAACTTTTATTTTTATTTGCAATGAGAGAGAGAGAAAGACAGACAGACAGACAGACAGACAGACAGACTGGGCATGCCAGGACCTCTAACTGCTGCAAACAAACTCCAGATATATGTGCCACTTCATACATCTGGCTTTACATGGATACAGGGGAATCAAACCTGAGCCCTTAGGCTTTTCAAGCAAGGCCTTTAACCACTAAGCCTGTTGTCCATCTCACCACACACTTTTAAAAGAAAAAGAGAAAGGAATAGCAAAAGAAAAAAAAAACCAACTGATAGTGGGCTGGGAAGATGGCTTAGGGGTTGAAGGCACTTGTTTGCAAAGCCTGATCAGCCAGGTTCAATTCCCAAACTACCCACATAAACCAGATGCAAAAAGTGCCCCAAGCATCTGACATTTGTTTGCAGCAGCAAGAGGCCTTGGTGCACGCACACACACATGTAAATAAATTTTAAAAATTAAAAAATCCAACTGATAAACTAAATTTCTAAAAAATAATATATGCATGGCACATGCCTTTAATGCCAGCACTCAAGAGGCAGAGATAGGGGGATCACTGTGAGTTTGTGGCCAACCTGAGACTACAGAGTGAGTTCCAGGTCAATCTGGGCTAGAGTGAGACCCCCACCTTGAAAAATAATAGTTATAAAGGGCTGGAAAGATGACTTAGCGGTTAAAGTGCTTGTCTAAAAAGCCTAACAACCCAAATTTGATTCCCCATTACCCATGTAAAGCCAGATGCACAAAGTGGTGCATGCATCTGGAGTTTGTTTGCAGCAGGGCACGCCCATTCTCTCTCTCTCTCTCTCTCTCTCTCTCTCTCTCTCTCTCTCTCTCTCTCTCTCTCTCTTCTCTCTGTCTCTGCTTGCAAATAAATAAACAATAAAAAGCAGTGACCATATGACCATAGAAGGATAAAATAGCTTTTTCTTTTCTTTTTAATTTGTTTTTCCAGGCAAGGTCTCAGTCTAGCCCAGGCTGACCTGGCACTCACTCTGTAGTCTCAGGCTGGCCTTGAACTCACAGCAATCCTCCTGCCTCCATCTCCTGAGTGCTGGAATGACAGATATGTGCCACATCCCCATTATGCCATGCTGGGGGTCAACCCAAGAGTTTGTACAGGCTAAGCACTACCTGCTGAGCTCCATCCTCTGCCCCTTTCTTTGGTTTCACTGTGTAGCTCAGGATGGTCTTTAACCAAAGCAATCCTTCTGCCTCAGCCTTCCAAGTGCTTTGCTTAGGGGTATGTACCACCGTACCCATCCAGCCATCCTAGCTCTTACTTAGATAATTGAGGACATGTACAGCTGAGCTGTCAAACACACCATTTGGGTATCTGTCTTTCTGGGTCCAAGTACCAGTTCTGCCACTTGCTTTGGTTCCTAGCCTACAGCCCTCTCAGCCCTCAGTTTCTTCATCTGTAAAATGGAACTAATTACAACACTTCACTTACTGAGGGGATAAAATGAATTAAGCTGGATGTGGTAGCATGCTCCAGCACTTGGAGACTAGAGGCAAGAGGATTCTTGCAAGTTTGAGGTGAGCCTGAGTTACAGGGTGTTGTAGTCAGCCACACACAGCTGAGATGAATCTCCACACCAGGCAGTTTTGGGAGGAAAGTATTTATTGAAATAACAGATCCAGGGGAAGTTCCAGAATGGCGAAAGAGGCTGGTGTCCCTTTCACAGATCCAAGCAGACCCAGCAATGGCACCTCCAAAACAAGCAAGCACACTCTCACTAACTAAAACAATAGCAGGACTGCCAGACCTCAGCTCTCTTTGTAAATCCACCCACCCCAGAAACACCTTTGGGCTGGAGCCTAGAATCCTGCCTAGGTGACATCTCCTCCAGCCAGACAGCTGGAGAAAAACACACGTTTAAATCTATTGGGGGGGGGGGCATCCATTCAAACTACCACATAGGGCAAAACCTTGTCTCAAAAAATGAGTTAAGGGGCTCAGCCGTTAAAAGTGCTTGCTTATAAAGCCTGCCACCTGGGTTCAATTCCCCAACACCCAAAAAGCCCGAAGCAAAAAAGTGGAGCATGAGTTTAGTGTTTGCAGAGGCAAGAGACCCTAGAACATGTGAACACACGCACACAAATAAATGAATAAAAAGTTAAATGGGCCAAGGGCCAGAACAGTGAGGCCTGTGGTAAGACCCGCAGGTAAATTGGCCATTACTTGTTACTCTGAAAGTTGGCAGCCCCTGCCCCAGAGGAGTGTCCTGCAGATGGGATCAATGTTACAAAGGCTGCTGCCCCCTGGGGTCGGTCGCTCCCGCTCCTTGGCTTTGAGACAGGCAGAGATGGAGCCTGGTGAGGAAAGAGTTCCCGTTTGCCACCAGAGCTCATCTTACCCACAGCTGCTCCTCTTGGGAGCAGAGAAGGACTCGTATCAAAGACAGAGAGTCAGGATTTGGCAATGAGGAAGGAACCAGTCCCTTCTCCAGCCCCCCACAGCTGCAGGTCCCATCCTGTCCTACAGAACCCCTGCCACCAGCCGTGACCTCCAGTGACACACAGGCGCCTAGCCCATAACTGGCAGGAGCTGGAATCAGCTTGCTGACCCAGCCTGCAGGTGTCCCAAGGGAACTGGCCTGTACTGAGGGGCAAGAGGGGTGGCTGTGTAGGCCCACCTACATCACAACCATGGCACTTGAGGGGACATTGTGTGCAATGAGCTGGACCCATGACAGAGTATGAATCATAGGCAAGTCCCTCCCTTGGATTGGGAAACAGAAGTCAGCATTCTAAATTGTTCTGCAGTGGTGATCAAAGCCACTAAATTGCTGTGAGGTTAGAAACTAAACACAAAGGTCCTCTAGGGACAGTCCATTGGGACATGGGGGGGGGACCCTTTCCGTGGTTTTTGTTTCTCCAGGCACCTCTGTCCTGCTGAGCTGTGACTATCCAGCCCTGCAGGACTGAGGGAGCCTGGGCCTTGGCTGAGCCTGCCTTCCTCAGAGGATGCTCCTGGGCTTGGCTTCCCATGGCCTGTGCTGACTGGCTGGTCCCTAAGGGCTAGGAGGAGAGAGGCCGGAGTCTAGAACCAGGGCAGATCCTTCTAGCTACAGCACCTTTAAGATGCCATCTCCTGCTTTCTGCACATCCTGGGCCTGGCCTCCATGACCCCACTAAGCCTCACAGTCCCCTGTAAGCCTTGAAGGGCTACAGGATTCATTAAGAAAAACATTTAAAGGTCAAGTGTGATACCCAGCACGATAGTGCATGCTTGTGATCCAGTTTTCAGGAAGCTGAGGCATGAGGTTCACAAGTTCAAAGCCAGCCTGGGCTACATAGTAAGACTAGGTCTTTAGGGCTAGAGAGATGGCTCAGCGGTTAAGGCACTTGCCTCCAGTGCCTAAGGCCCCGGGTTCAATTCCCCAGGACCCACATAAGCCAGACCCACAAGGTGGTGGCCCTGGTGCACTCTCTCTCTCTCTCTCTCTCTCTCTCTCTCTCTCTCTCTCTCTCTCTCTCTCTCTCTCTCTCTGTATCTCTCTGCTTGAAATGAATAAATAAAATATTTTTTTAAAAAAAAGACTAGGTCTTTAAAATTTTTTAGAGCTGCTTGGTTGTTCACCGGAATGCGATGGTAAGACCCTATTGCTGAAGACCCCACAGGCTTGGGCTGCAGGTCACTGAGAAATCAAGCTGGAGCTGATCTGGAAACCTCCTCCCTGTTAACCAGCTGACAGAAAGCTGAGGGGCTGGTTGGCAGCCTGCCGAGAGCTCAGCTTGCTGCTTGTGTCTCCCTGCCAGAAGGAAGGGCACTCCACCAGCTTCAGGAACTG
This sequence comes from Zapus hudsonius, assembly GCA_004024765.1. Taxonomy (NCBI): domain Eukaryota; kingdom Metazoa; phylum Chordata; class Mammalia; order Rodentia; family Dipodidae; genus Zapus; species Zapus hudsonius. The sequence continues at coordinate 22,307 of PVHP010021948.1, forward strand.
ACACTGTGCCAGCTCCCGGATTCCATCCTCCCCACCACCTCACAGCCTGGCCTTGGAGGAAGGCATCTTGTTCCTGTTTCTCACATGAGAAACCAGGGGACAACGACGCAATGGTGGGGCAGGACAAACAGGGCTGGTCCTGCTTTGGAATTCAGAGTGTGAATGAAGCATAGAAATTGGCTCTCTAGAAATGACTCTGAAAATGCTGAATAGTACCCATGGAAGGCTCGAAAGAAAAAGTACTGGAGACAGATAAACAGATATGAAAAGGAGCGGGGTGAGAGCACCCCTGCCAGATGGTGCCTGGCATCGTCAGAAACAGCTGTGGTGGAAGAGACTGGCCTAGAGAGCCAGGGGAACTGAGGATCCACCAGGGGCTCTTGTCCTGGGTGAGGGGAGAAGTCAGGCAGGCAGGAGAGCCTATGCCTCCCCAGACCTGACCTGGCTTCTGCCTGCCAACGGACAAGGGACTCCACTAAGTGAAAGCAGCTGGCCAAGGCAAGGGCACTTGTTCCAAGGATTCCCTCACCCTATCCTGGAGGAACAGCCTTGCTCAGCGCTGGGATGTGCCAATTGGACAGAGGACAATAAAAGCACAATGTGGCCCAGATGAGTGGGAAGAGCACATGGCAAAGGTTTGAGAATAGAACAATGGGGCCATGTAATGTGATGGGGGGGGGGGAATAAGTTTGGAGTCCAAAGATTTGATTTGGGTCACTGCTCTCTATTGAAGAGAACAAGTAGTCACTGAGCATCTTCCATGGTGTGTCAATCCCTCAGGCAAGGAATGGAGTTGAATTCTGTGGGGCTGGCAGTGAGGAGAGGAAAACAAGAGCGGTGACTGACAGATGCACACAGCAGAAACAGAAAAGTGCGCCTACCTGCACTGGTGGAGACAGGCAAGGGGAACCAGAGATGCTGCAGAGCCCGGCATCTAATGGCATTTCCTCAAGTAGAGTGTACAAGAAAGCCCTCCAGCACAAGAAGCAGCAACTGCAGATTCAGGGACATAAGCCATTTCAGCAAACCAGGTCATTCCCACTAGCTGGACTGCAGGTTGAAATGCAGGTGGCTGATGGGATCCTGACCATTTATCTACTTCTCTTTTTTTCTCGAGGTAGGATCTCACTCTAGCCAGGGCTGACCTGACCTGGAATTCACTATGTAGTCTCAGGATGACCTTGAACTCACGGCCATCCTTCTATCTCTGCCTCCAGAGTGCTGGGATTAAAGGCTCCCACGTCCGGCTCCGTGAGCTTCTATTGACCATCCTCTGTGGACCGGGCACTGTATCTATCAGACTAGTGCTGAGCATATGCAGATAATACCAGCCACAAGTCCCTGCTCTCAGGAAGCACCATGTGCTATGATGAGTTACAAACAAATCCCTAGGGAGAAGGAAGCCACGCGCCTGGGGCTCGGAGAAGCCATGGCGAGTAGCAGTGTTCTAGGAAGAGAGGGAAAGGAGGAAATGGGCATCGATGTGTTCTCAGAGCTATGAGAGGCCATGGAGAGCTGGGAAAAGCACAGCGTGCGGAGGTAAGAACGCCAGCCTGAGACTTCTGCTGCTGGTGCCACTGGAGAGGTTCCCCGGTGACCACGCGGGACCTGGGACCTCAGTGTCCACTCTCCAACAATTTCACAAAGAAAGGCTTGCAGAGCCTGTATGCACGGTGACTTGCCTGCACCCGAGGTCAGGCAGGGTCATCGAGTGTCCCCTCGAAGCGCCCTGGAGCCTGCGGCCTTGCAGCAGCTGTTTGTAAAATGCAGAAACCACCCGGTGCAGGACTGGATCGAGGGGAGGAGGCACCGCTGATAGAGCGCAGGCAGCCCAGAGCCTCGCCCCGCCCCGCCCGCCCTCACTAGTCCCGCCCCCTCTTCCGGTGCCTCCTCCAGGATCCGCCCGCCTCTTCCGGTTCTATCCCTTAGCTGAGCTTCCTTCCGCCATCCCCATTGGTGGAAAAAAAAACGACCCGACCCGCCTGGGAGTCCTCCCCGGAAGTGACGCATACTGGAAACCCCGCCCACACGGAAGTGACGCCAGCGGTGCCCTTCACGGGCAGGGCGGGCTGCGTATCCATCCCTCGGCTCGCTGGCTCGCGCTGCGGGGAGGTAGGAAGCCCGCGGGGTGCTTCGGGGTCGCGGTCCCGGCGGGCGCGCTCCCGGCAGCGGGCCGAGGCCCCGGGCGGGCCGCAGAGCCCCGAGCTGCCTCCGAGCAGACGCAGACCCTCGGGGTGTCCGCTTTTCCCTTCTCCCCCACTCGTGAGTCCTTCCTTTTAGGGTCCCTCCAGACACGTAGCCCTTGTTCCGTTGTTCCGCCCCTCGCCCCTTTGACAGCTCGCCTCCGCCTTTCTTAATCTCCCGTTACAGCATCTTATTTTTCCTTTTTTTAAAATTTTATTTATTTATTTGAGAGAAAGAGACAGACAGAGAATAGGTGCGCCAGGGCCTCCGGCCACTGCAAACTCCAAACTCATGGGCCACCTTGTGCATCTGGCTTTATGTGGACACTGAGGAATCGAACTCTGGTCCTTCTGCTTTGCAGGCAAACACCTTAACTGCTAAGCCATCTCTTCAGCCCTTATTTTTTTCTTTTTTAAAGAGCATGGAGTACAAACTACGATATTGGCTGTCATTTAAAAGCTGGGTTATTTGGGGGGGTACCTGAACGTTGGTTCACCCCTCGTTAATAACATGGGTGGTATTCTGGCAGCTTCTCGCGGTTGACCTGGAAGAAGCCATCACGAATGTAACTCCCTGGGGTCCTTTGCAGAGCAAATGTTGGTTCCTTCATCCATCATTCTTTCGTGATTCTACTTTAGTCTTGACTTTTTCTTTTGGTTTGGTTTGCTTTTCCCATGTAGAGTCTCGCCCTAGCTCAGGCTGACCTGTGTAGTCTCAGGGTGGCCTGGAGCTCGTGGGGATCCTCCTACCTCTGCCCCCCCCCAATGCTAGGATTAAAGGTGTGCACCACCACACCTTTGAAGTTTCTTTTTCTTTTTGGTTTTTTGAGGGATGGTCTCAGCCTTCCAAGGGATGGGACTACAGGCATGGCTCACTCCAGCTGGAGCTCAGGAAGTTATATATTACACTGTTTTCTCAAATTTTGTTTCCAGCTCTTCATGGTCCTGATTCCCTCCGTGCTCCCATATCCCTTCCTCTTCCTAATGTGTTGATTTTCTGTGGTGTGCTCCAGCTCTCCTCACCTCTTTCCATCACAGATGGCTCAGCGGCTTCTCCTGAGGAGGTTCCTGACCTCGGTCAGTTTCCCCAGGAAACTCCCTCAGAGTCGATGGACTCCTCTTACCTCCAGGACCCTGCAGACCTCACAGTGGAGTCCTGGTGGCCTGACAACATCCAGCCCAGCCCGGACGTTCTACACCACCAGAGTCTGTGCAACAACCTTTAACATCCAGGATGGCCCTGACTTTCAAGACCGAGTTGTCAACAGTGAGACACCGGTTGTTGTGGACTTCCATGCACAGTGAGTTCTGGGGGTCATTTATTGAGTGCCTGTTCTATCCCAGGGTTGTGTTCAATACTTCTTACGCATAGACTCATTAAAAGGAAGACCCAGTCCCTCATAGCTGACTGTGATGAGTGCTGGATAGACCGGGTTCTGTCTCTTACTCCCCACAACACTGAATCTTCTTGGGCCAAAGTCAGCAAAACATGACCATAGTGTCAGCTGGCTGTCAGTGGATATGGGTTCCTGGCCCTACAGATAAGTTTGTTTATTGTAATATCTCGCCCATTAAAACTGTGAAGGGCTGGCAAAAAATTATCAGTGCCACCTTAGCAGTGACCAAGTAGCAGGGGATGGGCAGGAGGTGTGATTGCTCAGTGCTGCAGGATGGGTTTTAGAGATCTGGAAATGCCTGTGACCTGGGTTTTAGCCTTCACTTCTTCAATTCCAGACCTTTGGATTGGCTAGACCCTTGCTTTAAAAAAAAGCTAGACATATCCCTTGGAATGAGGTATCCTGGGAGAAAGCAGTCTCATCAAATAGAGATCAGGAGATTTTCTGAGCAAGTCTCACAGGTTCTTTCTTTAGCTTTCTTTCTGGTTCTTTCTCTAACTAAACTGGCCACCCTGAACAGGCTGTTTGATAGCCTCCTGATAGAGTATAAGGTCTTACAGACTGGGTGTGTTGTTTTTTTAGGGGGGAGGGGGTTCAAGGTAGGGTCTCACTCTAGCCCATGCTGACCTGGAATTCACTATGTAGTCTCAGGGTGGCCTTGAACTCATGGTGATCCTATCTCTGCCTGAGCACTGTGATAAAAGGCATGTGGCACCATGCCCAGCTCAGACTGGGATTTTTTGTTTTGTTTTGTTTTTAAACTTGTTTTTTGACATAGGGTCTCACTCTAGCCCAGGCTTACCTGGAATTTACTGTGTAGGCTCAAGGTTGCCTCAAACTCATGACAGTCCTTTTACCTCTGCCTCTTGAGTGCTTGGATTAAAAGTGTGTGCCACCATGCCTGGCTTCTTTTTTTTTTTTTTTCCTAACCCTACACCCTAACCCTAACCCTAACCCCTGGCTTCTTTTTAAAATATATTTACAACCAGAGTGAGAAGAAACACAGAAAATAGGTGTACCATGGCCTCCAGCTGCTGCAAACAAACTCCAGATGCATGTGCTACTTTGTGCATCAGGTTTTATGTGCCTTAACTACTGAGCAATCTCTCCAGCCCTCACACCGAGTTTTTAATTGATTGGTAAAGTTAGAGGTGTTAAGACAGGGTCTCACTGTGGAGCTCAGGCTGACCTTTAACATTCACTTCTTCTGCCTCCACCTCTAGTTGTGTCCCAGCACACCCAGCTCATAGAAAGGCTGAAAATAAAATAGGAATTGTCAGGGAATTGGGAAAGGCAAAGTTGTTCTGCCCTCCTGGTATAGTGAGAGGATGTCCATATGAAGGTCAGTTGGCTGATGCCTCAAGGAAGTTGAGGGCGGGTGCAGGTTTGTTCACTCAGGGCCAGGCACATCTCTGGTACCACATACGTAGAGATGACAACATAGGATCCATCCTGGAAGAGCTCTGCTTCCACAGGGATCACTGGTGCCCATTGTCATTGTTGACGGCTGAGGGATCAGACAGTGAAGATGCTTTCTCCAGCCTGGGACTGGCATTTTGTAGACACTGTTGGCCATAGGTTTCCCTTCCCTTAAAAGGTGCTCAGTCTCTGGGGGCCCATTGACCTCTGAAAGGCTCTTGGGAGGCAGAGAATGAGCAGTGAACACTTTTGGGACTGAGTGTGTCCTTTCTCATCTTCCAAGGTGGTGTGGGCCCTGCAAGATCCTGGGGCCAAGGTTAGAGAAGATGGTGGCCAAGCAACACGGAAAGGTGGTGATGGCCAAGGTGGACATTGACGACCACACAGATCTCGCCATCGAGTATGAGGTATGGGTTGCCCAGAGGTTGCCAGAAGGTAGCCAGGGTTGGAGTGGCAGGGCATCATGAGATGCCCAGTAAGTGGTATGTCTGAGGTTGTTGTTTTTTTGTTTTTTTTCCTTAGATCTCTTAAAAGCTCACAGTGCACATGTGCACATGTGACTGTATTAATTTCTGGGCTCTGTGACAGAGAGCTCTAAATTCTTTCTCTCTCTTGCTTTTTTTTTTTAAATGTATTTTTGTTCATTTATTTATTTTCAAGCAGAGGGAAAGAGAGGGGGGGCAGGCAGAGAGAGAATATGGGCTCACCAGGGCCTCCAAGCCACTGCAAATGAACACCAGACACATGCGCCCTCTTGTGCATCTGGCTGTATATGGGCATTGGGGAATCGAACTCTGGTCCTTCTGCATTGCAGGCAAATGCCTTAATCACTAAGCCATCTCTTCAGCCCTCTCTCTCTTGCTTTTTAAGTATTAGAAATTGACAGTTTATTAAGAAAGAGAAGGGTATTCCCAGGAGTGGAAGTGGTCTAGCGAGCTGGAACTTAACCAAGACTCTCAAGCCTAATTCTCCTCTTTCTGTCACTATTGTTTTGACGTTTTGTTTTGTTTTTCGAGGTAGGGTTTCACTCTAGCCCAAGCTGACCTAGAATTTGCTATGTATTTTCAGGGTTCCCTCAAACTCATGACGATCCTCCTGCCTCTTCCTCACACCTGGGATTAAAGGCAAATGCCATCATGCCAAGTTTGTTTTGACCTCCCCCCCCAGGTAGGGTCTTGCTCTAGCCCAGGCTGACCTGGAATTCACTATGTAGCTTCAGGGTGGCCTTGAACTCACAGAAATCCTCCTACCTCTGCCTCCCAAGATTAAAGGCGTGCAACACCACGCCTGGCTTGTTTTGACTTTTTTAAACCAGTTTTATTTTTTTATTTTTTAACTTTTTTAAACCAGTGTAATTGGCATATGATGGATTTAGTTTTGTTTTTGTGTGTCTGTGGTTGCATGTGTGCAGGGGTGTGCACCTGTGTGGAGGCTAAAGAACAGCTTTGTCATCATCAGGTATGCTGTCCACCTCTCTTTGAGACAAGGGCCCTCACTGGCCTGGAGCTCTCACATTAGGCTGGCCAGTGAGTTGCAGACCTCCACTCTCTCTTACTTCCCTAGTGCTGAGATTACAGGCACATACCACCATGCCT
>PVHP010021949.1:0-28905 GCA_004024765.1 Zapus hudsonius
TTTTCAAGCAGAGAGAGAGAGAGAGAGAGAGAGAGAGAGAACACCAGGGTCACCACCTTGTGGGTCTGGCTTATGTGGGTCCTGGGGAATTGAACCGGGGGCCTTAGGCACTGGAGGCAAGTGACTTAACCGCTGAGCCATCTCTCCAGCCCACCACCTTACTTTTTTGTGGGGAGGAGGGGAGCAAGGGTTGAGGCAGGGTCTCACTAGCCAGGCTGACCTGGAATTCACTCTGTAGCCGAGGCTGGCCTTGAACTCAACCTCCTAAATAAAAGGTGTGTGTGCCACTACACCTGGCTTTCCACCTTGCTCCTCCCGCCAGGTAGGGTCTCTCTCTAGCCCAGGCTGACCTGGAACTCACTCTGTAGTCTCAGGGTGGCCTTGAACTCACGGTGATCCTCCTACCTCTGCCTCCTGAGTGCTGGGATTAAAGGCATGCGCCACCACACCTGGCTCCACCTTACTTTTTTTTTTTTTAACAGAGTCTCTCACTTAAACCCAGAAGTAGCCATCAAGCCTAGGGGAATCCTCCTGCCTCTGCCTGCCCAGTGAGTGCTGGGGTGACAGGTACTTGCTACCACACCCAGCTTTTACATAATCGCAGGTCTTCACGCTTGTCCAGCAGGTACTTTAACCACTGAGCCATCTCTTCAGCCCTTAATTGTTTTCTTAATTTCTTTGAAAGCAGATAGAGAGATAGAAAAGAGTCGGAGAGAATGAGCACACCAGGGCCTCCAACCACTGCAAATGAACTCTAGATGCACGCACCACTTTACAGCCCCCTTAATTGTGTTTTAATACAGTCCGACCCCTCAGCTGTCTATCCATTTTCTCATAGGACATCTCAGCGCTGACATGTCATGTGATCAGCAGTTACTTGTGTGGTGATGTCCTTGGTCAGAGTAGCTGCAAAGCGTTTTCCTCACGTGGATCAACAAGGCACCTAGAGTTTATTTTGATGTTTGGTGTGAGGTAAGGTTTAATTGGTTGCTCTATGAATATTACAGTTGACTCAGCAATGCTGTTGAAAGCATCTGTGTTTTATTCCTCTGTTCTCTCTCTCATAAACCAAGCATCCATATAGGTAGCTGTCGTAGTCAGCCACACGCTGCTGGCATGAACCTCCAAACCAGGCACAGTTACGATAGGAAGGGATTTATTGAAGCTACAGATCCAGGGCAAGTTCCATAATGGAGAAAGAGACTGGGCCCCTTTCACAGGTCCAAGCAGAGAGAGAAAAAATATAATAAGAACCATACCAGCAACACACACACACACACACACACACACACACACACACACACACACACACACACACCAGCAAACAGGCAGGGGGAAGGGAGAGATTTCTTTCCCCTTTATGTATGTAGCCTCAGGGTGGGGTCTTGCAACCCTATCCTCTGATTTCTTGACTCCCAGAGTCTGGGATTTCCTTCCTGCACTGCCCTCCCAGGAAGGGATGTTGTTTCTAGCTCCCCTGAGCCTCCTCACATCTTGCCCCTTACTGAGAGGGCTTCCTTCCTGTGAACAGCCTCAGAGACCCCCCCCCGAGATCACTAAACAGGTCAAGTTGACAACAAAACTTAATGATCACAGAAGGGTTCTGTGGAGGGATCCTCTTTCTTTCTGTCTTTGGTTTGCACATCTCTGCACCACTCTGGAACCGTGCTTCCTAGCTTCAGCACTCTCGGTGGGAACCCAGCAGTACTTGGCTTGCAGATCCTCTGTCAAGAACATTGAAGGCTCTGGCTTAGCATATAGTATTGTATATGTATATATAAGTGTATATATATATTTGTATATATACATACATCTATACATATACATGTATACACACATACACATATATACATGTATACACATATATACATATATATCCATATACACACATATACATGTATACACACATACATGTATACACATATATATGTATACCCATATATACACATATATACCCATATACACACATATATACATGTATACTCATACACACATATATATGTATATACACATATATACATGTATACCTATATACACACATATATACCCATATACACACATATATACATATATACCCACAGACACACATATACACGTATACCCATATACACACATATATATGTATACCCACATATACACACATATACCCATACATACACATATATACATTATATACCCATATACACACATATATACATGTATACCTATATACACACCTATATACCCATATATGCAATATATACATGTATACCCCCACACACATATATACTCATATACACACATATATACATGTATACTCATACATACCTGCATACATATATACACATGTATACATATATAACCACATACCCACATATACATGTGTATCCACATGCACACATATATATGTGTATACCCATATACACACATATATACATGTATACCTATATACACACATATATACCCATATACGCACATATATACATGTATACCCACAGACATATATACCCATATACATACATATATACATATATACACACCTATACACATATATACATATATACCCACATACCCACATATACATGTATATACACATGCACACATATATGTGTACACCCATATACACACATATATACCCATATACGCACATATACATGTATATACACATATACACGTCAAGTGTCACGAGCTCCCAGAGGGAAGGGCAGTTTCCCAGGCTGCAGCCCGGCTGGACCGCGCAGGTGCAGTAGCGCCGCCTGGACGCCAGGGGGAGCCCGCACGCACACTTCTCAGCTATCGCGAGAGTTGCCCCGCGACGTCGCCGATCCAGATGTGGGCGGAAGCGCTCTGTCTGCCCGGAGGCCGGAGGCTTCTTCCGGGTCCCGCTCCCGGAAGCAGGAAGTTCTCGGCCCATCCTCCTCGCCCGGCGGCTGTCCCCGAGGCGGGAGGAGCCCGAGGGGGCCGCGGGCTTGCATGTGAGTGACTCGGGGCCCGAGGCCGGGAGGGGGGAGGCCCCACGCGGACCCGGGTGACAGCACCCGCGGGGGGTCACCGTGTCCCCCGCCCCCACGCCGCTGATCCCTCCCAAAACATCTTTCATTTACCCCCTCCCCTAATCAATCGTCGAGAAAATACTTTTTTATTTATTTGCAAGGAATGGGTGCAGCAGGGTCTCCAGCCACCGCAAAGGAGTTCCAGACGCATGCGCCACCTTGTGCATCTGGCTCTACGTGGGTGCTGGGGAATCGAACCCTGGTCTTCAGGCTTTGCAGACGAGCGCCTTAACTGCTGAGCCATCACTCCAGCCCAATAATAAATTTTTTTGGCATTTTATTATTTATTAGCAAGCAGAAAGAGAGAGAGAGAGAGACTGGGTGCTCTGGCTTTATGTGGGTGCTGGGGAATCAAACCCTGGTCTTTAGGCTTTGCAGGCAAGCGCCTTAACCATTGCGCCATCTCTGCAGCCCCAAGAAAATACTTTAAAAAGGAAAAAGAAACGTGGACTTGTCACGTGGTATGCCCGGCAGCCCAGATTGTAGGAAAGGCAGGTTGTCTTGGTGTGTTAACACAGTGAGCTTTTTTGGGATTCATGTTCCGACGTGTTTGAAGACTCAACCCTGTGATCCTGGTAGATCAGAAACCTTGAGGGACATGTTGATGTCCTTCCTCAAAGTCACAGCAAGTTCACAAAGGTATTTCAGGTTTGTTGGCTTCGATGTGCAAAGGCCTAGTTTCCCTTGACAGCTGGCCCACTGGCAAACATGGAATTCTAGTCTGGCTAATTTTAACACATTACACATCACAGGACCATAGCAGAGTTCAAAAAGGCTTTATGGGAGGCAGAAGAAGATCCAAGGGACACAGACTTAAGGAGTCACTGCAGTGCTTGGATATTAACGAGCCCTGGTGGAGCAGGAATCTTCGAGGTGCAGGACTGAGGCCTGACGGGAATGGAGTGGACCCTAGGCTCTTGATCTGCCCTTGACACACACACACACACACACACACACACACACACACACACACACACACACAGGTCAGTAGGGCCTGTCTGTCCCCGTTACGGTCCTTTACAGGGTCCAGATGAGTGTTGCACACTTCCTTGGTCTGCCATGTTTCCTAAGGTCTCCAGCTTGCTTTTCTGTTTGATTTGCACCACATACATAGTTTTAATATGCCCACAGGCTTCCAATGATTAATCATTGATAGAGCAGTGCTTTTTTTTGCTTTGAGGAATAAGTGATTAGTGGGTCTGTGTCTCACAGGTGGTCCCCGCCGAGTCCTCCTTTCTCTGGATGTGCACTCAAAATGGGACCAAACATTACTTACAAAATGGAGTCACCCAGGGCAAAACCAGCCCTCATTGTTTTAACACAATAGGGAGTGAGTTAGAGCAGGGCACAGCCTGATCTCAGCATCATACTTTTTAAAAAAAATATTTTATTTTCAAGCAGAGAGATACAGAGAGAGAGAGAGAGAGAGAGAGAGAGAGAGAGAGAGAGAGAGCACACCAGGGCCACCACCTTGGGGGTCTGGCTTATGTGGGTCCTGGGGAATTGAACCTATGGCCTTAGGCACTAGAGGCTAGTGCCTTAACTGCTGAGCCATCTCTCCAGCCCCCCTTTTTTTTTGAAAGCAGAGAAAGAGAGAGAGGGAGAGAGAGAGAAAATGAACAAATAGGTGTGCCAGGGCCTCTAGCCAGTGCAAATGAACTCCAGACAACACGTGCCACTTTGTGCATTTGGCTTTATGTGGGTGCTGGGGAATCGAACCTGGATTGTTGGGCCTTGTAGGCAAGCACCTTAACTACTGAACCATATCTCCAGCCCTCAGCATCATACTTTTTCTGGTCTAAGAGCTTGCTTAGCCTTGGTATGGAAGAGTGTTTCTTTTAAATATTTATATTTATTTATTTATTGAGAGAGAGAGAGAAAGAGAATGGATGCACCAGGACCTCCTGCCACTGTAAGTGGACTTTAGATGCATGCACCACTTTGTGCATCTAGTTTGATCTGCCTACTGAGGAACTGAACCCAGGCCATCAGGCTTTGCAAGCAAGTGTCTAACTTCTCAGCCATCTCTGCAGCCCCAAGAATGTTTCTTTGGAAGAAACTTTATAATGGAGACTCCTCCTGGTTCCTTCATATTTTGACATTTCTGCTAGCACATTTGTTAGTTCCATTGTGGAATTTTCTAGAGACATCTGTCTTAATACATTTGTTTTTCTTGAATTAGAGTTATCACAGTCTCCTTCTTAACAAATGTAAGAGCTGGAGATGTAGCTCAGTGGTCAAGTGTTTAACGAGCACACGTAAGGACCTAGGTTCCAACCCCAGCACTGAAAGAATTTAAAAAAAAAGATCAAATATTCAAGCCAGTCACGGTGGTGCATGCCTGTCATCCCAGCACTTGGGAGGTGGAGGCAGGCTGATCTGGATGGAGTTCAAGGCCAGTCTGTGCAATTTGAGACCCTATCTCAAAAAAAAAAAAAAAAAAAAAGAAACAACAAACACCAAAAGGGAAAAACTTTGTGTAAGTATTTATCTCTGTGCATCTGTCTTATACCAGAAAGATCCTGTCAGGCCCTTTCTGCCTCGGACTGAAACATATTTTTATTTATTTGCAAGCAGAGAGAAGAGAGACAGAGAGAATGGGCACTGCAAACGAACTCCAGATGCATGTGCCACCTTGTGCCTCTGGCTTTACATGGGCACTGGGGAATCAAACCCGGGTCTTTAGGCATTGCAGGCAAGCGCCTTAACCACTGAACCATCTCTCCAGCCCCATTTTCTCTCTCTCTCTCTCTCTCTCTCTCTCTCTCTCTCTCTCTCTCTCAAATAAATAAAGCTTTGAAAAAATAAAAAGCAGAAAGTTGTGGAAAAGCATGAAGGAAAGAAGAGGAAGACGGATTAAGTGGGAAACGAGACGCACAGGCGGGCAGTGAGCAGATCAGAGAGGCTCTAGTAAGTAGAGCAGACTTCAGCTGACCAGACTAGAAAGCATAACAGATGCTTTGCAGGTCATGGTGTCATCCTCAGTGTTGTGGAGTGGATATACTTGTCCGTGTTTTATTAACGAAAACTCAAAGACTATTTATTTGAGAGAGAGACAGAGAAAGATGCGGACAAAGACAGTGTGTAGGGGCGGAGCAGGGCCTCCTGCCACCACAAATTAACTCCAGATGCATGTGCCACTTTGTGCATCTGGTTTTACATGGGTACTAAGAATTCGAACCTGGGGCGCCAGGCTTTGCAAGCAAGCACCTTTAACCACTGAGTCATCTCTCCAGCCCCCAAACTCAAAGGCTTAGGGGAATCTTGGAAGATGGTTAGCATGAACCGGGTGCTTCAGAAAAGAAACCGTGGACAGGAGAGCAGTAGAACTAGAGAGGGGGTGGGCTGGAAGTAAGAAATGATCTTTGTGGGGACCAGAGGAAAGGTGCCGACGGCTGGGGCTGTAGTCAGTTGGTGGAATACTTGCCTAGCATGCACCAAGCACCCCATACACCAGGCATGGAGGCAAGGGCCCCTAATCTCAGCAGGCTCAGAAGCTCAAGGTCTATAGAGACTTGTTACATACTAAGTTTAAGGCCAGCCTGGCATGCACAAGGTATTTGTCTCAAAAAGAAAAAAAGGAAAGTTTTTAAAAAAATTTTTAGGGTCTTCACTGTGCCGCTAATGTGGAATCTGAGAGGGTTAGAGCTGATACATAGGATAAATATTATCACAGGGGACCCAGTGATTAGACCATGAATGAGGTAGGAAAAAATGAGATTTTTTTGTTGTTTGTTTTCCAAAGTAGGGTCTCACTCTAGCCCAGGCTGACCTGAAATTCACTCTGTAGTCTTAGGCTAGCCTCAGAACTCTCAGTGATCCTCCTGCCTCCGCTTCTCAAGTGCTGAGATTAAAGGCGTGGGCCACCATGCCTGGCTAGCAAACAAAGAGTTTAAATCTGGAGAGGTGTGCTCGAGAAATGGCTCAGTGGGTAAAGCACTTGCCTTGAGTTTGGATCCCCAACACCCACATAAAAGATGGGGGCTGGTGTCGAGGCAGCCTATAACCCAAGCACTTAGGCAGAAAGGAGACCCACAGGGAAAATGGGGAGCTCTGGGTTCAAGAGAGAGATCCTGTCCCCCAAAATACAGTAGAGAGCGATCAGTCAAGGAGGACACCCGGAGTCAACCTCCGCCCCCCCCCAGGCTCAAACCCCCAAATCTGTGTGGAGAGGTAGTGTTTACATTGCGCCTGGGAATGCAGGAGGAGCTCGAAGCCCGCTATGGGTATTGTAGGAAATCTGAAGCTCTGCGAGTCTTGGTAATTATTAATAGCTTGTGGTTAAAGGTGTGGAGGGAATGAGAAGGTCAAGGGCAATGGTGGTGAGTGCCTTCTGGCAAGAGAAGAAGAAGCCAATGCCAAGGTTTGGGAGAGAACCCTTGAGGGAGAGATTGGTGGCAGTGGCAGGTGCTGCGCAGAGATCAGGTGAGGTGGCCGCTTTACACTTGGCATTGGGAAACCCACTGGTGGCCTTGGAGAGGGAGTGAGGCCCACCCAGCTGTCTCTGAAGGGAGGGAAGGAGAGAGTTAGCAATCCAGAGAGAAGAATTTTTGGCTAGAAAGCAGAAAGGGCGAGCCAGGAGCAGAGAGGTAAGGTTAAAGATGGGAAGGCCTGCACTTCCAGTATGTCGGTCAAAAGACCAAAGCCCCCAAGGCCAGGGCCTGCTGTATATGAAATAGACAAAGGGACAGTGGCCAGATACAGTATGTTCGTTGTTAGAGCCAGGCGTGATGGTGTGCACCTCCCGTGGCAACCCTCAGGAGGCTCAGGTAGAAGGCCAGCCTGGGCTACAGTGAGACCCTGCCTCACCCCTCCCCCAAACAAAAGTATGTGTGTGTGTGATGTTTGATCATAGACTGAATGTTAGGTAATATTAGAGTTATTAATTTCAGTGGAAATGGTGTGATATCCATAGTTGTATAGAAAATGTTCTGGGCTGAAGAGATGGCTTAGCAGTTAAGGCATTTGCCTGCAATGCAGAAGGACCAGAGTTTCATTCCCCAGTGCCCATGTAAAGCCAGATGCACAAGAGGGCACATGTGTCTGGAATTCATTTGCAGTGGCTGGAGGCCCTGGTGTGTCCATATTCTCTCTCTCTCTCTCTCTCTCTATCTCTCTCTCTCTCTCTCTCTTCCTCCTTCCCTCCCTCCTTGAAAATGAATAAATAAAATATTTTTTAAAAAAATTTTTAAAAAAGAGAGAGATACATGCCGAAATACTTAGAAGTGATTTCATAATGTGTAGCAACTAACGTTTGGAAGTTCGAGTCTGACTAAAAAGAGAAAAAGCCTCTCGGGAGGCAGAGGCAGGAGGATTGCAGTGAGTTCGAGGCCAGCCTGAGACTGCATAGTGAATTCCAGGTCAGCCTGGACTAGGACTAGAGTGAGACCCTACCTCGAAAAACCAAAACCAAAAAAAAAAGAGAGAGAGAGAGAGAAAAGGCAGATATGGGTCAATGTTCACAGCTGATGAATGTAAGAGAACGGCGTGTAGATGCTCACACTATTTCTGTTTTTCCAGAAGTTTGAAATTTTTCTTTTTTTTATATATTTTATTTATTTCTTTTCTTTTTTTTAATATTTATTCATTTTCTTTTTTTATTTTTTATTTTATTTATTCATTTTCAAGCAGAGAGAGAGAGAGAGAGAGAGAGCCACCACCAGCGCCACCACCTTGTGGGTCTGGCATATGTGGGTCCTGGGGAATTGAACCGGGGGCCTTAGGCACTGGAGGCAAGTGCCTTAACCGCTGAGCCATCTCTCCAGCCCTATTTATTTATTTTCAAGCAGAGGAATACAGAGAGAGAGAGAGAGAGAGAGAGAGAGAGAACACCAGGGCCACCACCTTGTGGGTCTGGCATATGTGGGTACTGTTGACGTCTGGAACACGTGGACTGTCGTGTTCCTCTTTTGTGACTCAGAAGGGCATCCCAACGTGACCTGGCTGACCTTGCTCCCCTTGGCTCTTGTCATGACCGTGTCAGGAGTTCCTGTTCCGTGAAGCAGTGCAAAGGTGAGGCTTTCACTTCTTCTGATCTCTTAGCCTGTTTCTGCGTTCTTTCAAGTTTTTGTCTCCCTATTCAGCCCTCCTTTGATATATTGTCTCCTCCTAGTTTTCTCTTTCACTTATTTTATTTTACTTACTTTCTTTCTGAGGTAGGGTCTCACTTTAGCCCAGGCTGACCTGGAATTCACTGTGTTGTCTCAGGGTGGCCTCAAACTCACAGTGGTCCTCTTGCCTTTGCCTCCTGAGTGCTGGGATTAAAGGGGTGTGCCACTGTGCCTAGCTTTCTTATTTATATTTGAAATATTTTTTATTTATTTGCAAGCACAGAGAGAAAGAGAGAGAGAGAATGGGCATGCCAGGGCCTCCAGCCACTGCAAAGGAATTCCAGATGAATGTGCCACTTTATACATCTGGCTTTACTTGGGTGCTGGGGAATTGAACCCAGGTCGTTAGACTTTTCAAGTGGCTTAACCACTGAGCCATCTCTCCAACCCCAGCCCTCTACTTTGAACAATCGTTTTTTGTTTTTTGTTCTTTTGAGGTAGGGTCTCCCTCCAGTCCAGGCTGACCTTGAATTCACAATGATACTTCTACCTCTGCCTCCCCAGTGCTGGGATTACAGGTGTGCACCACCAGTGCTCAGTGATCATAGTGAGCAGGCTGAGGTCAGAGCTAGGGAGAACACGGGGCCCTGGAGGGCGCTGTGCCAAAGTGGCTTTGCTGTCGCTCTTGGGCCTCTTCTCTGTTGTCTGGTGCCCTCCTGGTGGCAGCATTTTCCTAAACAAACAGAACCACATGGGAGTGAAGTATGTGGGTAAAGAGGACCCTCTGTACCTCTGCATTGAAAGAAAAGATCCTGGGCTGGAGAGATGGCTCAGGGGTAAAAGGCGCTTGCAAAGCCTCAGAGCCTGGGTTTGTGTCCCCAGCACCCATGGAAAGCCAGATGCACAAGGCGAAGCATGTATCTGGAGTTTGTTCTGGTGCACCCATCTCTCTCCTTGCAAATAAATAAATAAATATTTTTTTAGCTCCTGGAGCTGGGGAGATGGTCAGTGTTTAAAATATTTGTACAAGCTTGATGATGAGTTCAAACCCCAGCACCCATGGAAAGCTGGACACACAGTGGCACATGCATCTGTAATCCCAATACTCCAAGGAGTGGAGGCAGAGTTAGGAGAATCCTGAAGTTTAAGGACCAGCCAGCTTGGCTTTTACAGGGGCAGAAAACATTGAGAGAGACCCTGAGGCACATACATGCACACACAAGAAGTGTCCTAATCAAAAAACAACAGCCAGGTGTGGTGGTGTACACCTTTAATCTCAGCACTCAGGAGGCAGAGGTAGGATCACCTTGAATTTGAGGTCACCCTGAGACTACATAGTGAATTCCAGGTCAGCCTGGGCTAGAGAGAGACCCTATCTCGAAAAACCAAAAGAAAATACTAGAAAAGAACAAGCATGGTTTCATTTTGCAGAGGACACCAAGAGAACTTTTTTTTAAAGACAAGGTTTCCTGTAGCCCAGGCTAGCTCTTAACTTGGTGTCACCAAGGTTAACCTTGAACTTCTGATCTTCCTGCCTCTACTTTCCCAATGCTGGGCTACAGTATGTATGTGCCACCATAACTGGCACAGTTAGGTAACGTTTTAAGACTTGTCTACGGTGACACGTCAGTAATCCCAGCATTAAGTAAAATATGAGTCCTTAGAGCCCTATATCCGCCAGGGCCACATAGCAAGACGTCGTGTCAAAACAAATGAAGATCATTGCCGGGCGCGGTGGCGCACGTCTTTAATCCCAGCACTTGGGAGGCAGAGGTAGGAGGATTGCCGTGAGTTCAAAGCCAGCCTGAGACTACACAGTGAATTCCAGGTCAACCTGGACTAGAGCAAGACCCTACCTCAAAAAAACCAAAAAAAAAAAAAAACAACCAAATGAAGATCATTTTTTAAAGTTCTGGGAAGGGGAGAAGGCTCAGCCACTTAAGCACAGGGCCTCTTGACCAGAAGTTGCCAATTGATGCCCCAGAGTCTATGTAAGAAGCTGGGCATGAAAAAAAAAATTAAAAATAAAAATAAAAATAAAGCCAGGTGTGGTGGCGCAAGCCTTTAATCCCAGCACTCAGGAGGCAGAGGTAGGAGGATCACCATGAGTTCAAGGCCACCCTGAGACTACAGAGTGAATTCCAGGTCAGCCTGCGCAAGAGCGAGACCCTACCTCGGAAAAAAAAGAAGTTGGGCATGACTACGCATGCCTGTCCCCCAAGTCTGTGGGGAAGAGACCAGAGAACCGGAGCTCACTGACTGACAGCCACTCCAGGTTGAGGGAGAGACTCATCGTGAGGACATACACAGACTGACTGACAAGGACAGTGTTTGACAGTCTCAACATACTCATTGTGGATTTTAAAAATTATATTTTATTTATTCATTTTCAAGCAGAGAGAGAGAGCACACCAGGGCCACCGCCTTGTGGGTCTGGCATATGTGGGCTTGGGGAATTGAACCACGGGCCTTAGGCACTAGAGGCAAGTGCCTTAACTGCTGAGCCATCTCTCCAGCCCCTCATTGAGGATTTTTGTTGTTGATGTTTGTTTGGATTTTTCCAGGTAGGGTCTTGCTTTAGCCCAGTCATTGTGTTTAATAAAAGTATATGTCTACCATGGTTTGAGGGAAAGAAACATACAGGAGAAACTTGTTCCTCCCTCCGAGGGTCAGCACACATTTTTCCGGATCAAGAGGGAGGAGCCCTGAGGAGGAAGGAAGTCCTCTAGGTCCCATCTCTCTGTTTCATTCTCTCTCGCAGGGATTTCCCATTTGAAGACATGGACCTTGCCACTCATGAGATCAGCATCTATGACAAGCTTGCAGAGACTGTGGACTTGGTGAGACAGACTGGCCACCAATGTGGAATGTCCGAGAAGGCAATCGAGAAATTTATCCAACAGCTGCTGGAGAAGAGCGAGCCTCAAAGGGGACCACCCCAGCACCCCATCCTCCTAGCCACGTATAAGGTAAGAAGTGTCGCTTGGGACTCAGCTCTCAGAGCTGTCACCCTGGCTGATTCCGCTGCTGGACCGGTCTTTTCAGTGTATAAATTGCCCTTCATTCCTGTCATCATGTGATCTGAGGAAATTGGACTGTCTTGCTGATTGGCATAAACGAGAGCTGTGTGTTTATAATTAGTCTGTATGTGTGTTCACTAATGGTGGACATAGCATCCAGTTTGTCTCCTGAACTGTTCTCTGGGAAGAAGCTGACAAGCGCTTACTCCCTCCAGGCAGGCAGGGCTTCCTTCCAGAGTATGGGTGAGGGATTATTTATTTATAGGAGCAGGGACACCCCAAAGCACCATGGCATCGGAAAGTCTCTTCCTAGTATGGATGATGACCTCCCCATCCCTCTGTGTACTCTGTCTCCCCTGAGGCCTCAAGGCCTCACCGTCATTGCATACAGCTGGCACGGGGCAGTTGAGGTCTCAGGTGAGGGTCTCACGACCCCCTCCAGCCCCCTTCTGTGAGGGAGTTATTCCCAATACAGATGGTGGCACTTGTTTTTCTCCGAGGACCGCATCATACTACATACAAATTGTGTGATGATAGCTTGCTGAGTGTCTCCGTTGTAAGAGTTCTCAACTTGAAACGCCTTCAGAACTGAGAGCTAGCGGCTTATTTATCAGAGCAACTTAGCTCTTAAAACCCAATGGAAATAAACAAAGCTGTGCCTCCCACAGCATTGAAGTATTTTGTTGGTTGGGACAGTTATTAATCTCACTCCTGTCTTTCCTTGTAGGTCTTCCTAACTCTGGGATTAGTCTTGCTCACTGCCTACTTTGTGATTCAACCTTTCAGCCCATTAGCACCCGAGCCGGTGCTTTCTGGAGCTCATACCTGGCGCTCACTCATCCATCACATACGACTGATGTCCTTGCCCATCACCAAGAAGTACATGCCAGAAAATAAGGCTGTCCCTCTGCAAGGAGGAGATGAAGACAGAACCTTTCCAGGTAGATCCTGCCATTCCTACTTATGAGGGATGACCTCCTCCTTTTTTATTTAGTTTTGAGACAAGGTCTCACTGTGTAGCCCAGGCTGTCCTGCGTGTTCTGAGTCCCATGGGTCTCCTGCCCCAGCCTTCCAGATGCTGGGGATTACAGGTGTGAGCCGCCACCACCAGCTCTGATAGTGTTTGATGGGAAAGGAAATATCTGTTGACATCTAATAAGAGACTTTCCCCTTTATTATCTTATTAAACTCAGTCCTTACTGAGATTCTCTGGGGGGTGGCTTTTGTTATCTTTACAGATAGGAAAACTGAGGCTCAGAAAAATTACAAAACTTGGCCAATAGTGGGGCCAGATTCAAGCCCCTGATCCAGAACACATGTTAGGGACAAATGTTCATGGGGCGGGGGAAGGGGGGAGTGTCTGACTCTAGCTTTTAGGTCCTTCTCTCTCCCAGTTAAGAGTTAAGAGCAGCTATTGAGTTACTGAAAGTCCTCCGAGTCCAGCTGGCTTTTAACCAGATCCCCTAACCATCCTTAGCTTGTGGGCTGGGTTTTTATCTCTGCAGCCCTCCTCTCTCACCTCTCTGCTTGCTACATTCACTTGATTTCCTGCTCACAAGTGTAGTGGTTTTGCTGGGACGTTGGATTTAAGAATACTTGGTTGGGGCCGGGCGTGGTGGCGCACGCCTTTAATCCCAGCACTCGGGAGGCATAGGTAGGAGGATCACCGTGAGTTCAAGGCCTGAGACTACATAGTGAATTCCAGGTCAGCCTGGACTAGAGCGAGACCCTACCTCGAAAAACCAAAAAAAAAAAAAGAGGGCTGGAGAGATGGCTCAGCAGTTAAGGCACTTGCCTCCAGTGCTTAAGGCCCTGGGTTCAATTCCCCAGTACCCACATAAGCCAGACCCACAAGGTGTTGGCCCTTGTGCTCTCTCTCTCTCTCTCTCTCTCCCCCCCTCTCTCTCTCTGTATCTCTGCTTGAAAATGAATAAAATTTAAAAATTTAAAAAAAAAAAGAATACTTGGTTGGGTTTAGTACTGGTGTCCCTAGTGGAGGGGCCGCTGTTGGAAGAGTGACACGGTGAGACTGAGGAAGAAGAAATGTTTGTGGATTTCCTTTGTTTTTCGAGGTAGGGTCTCACTTTAGCTAAGGCTGACTTGGAATTCACTGTGGTCCCAGCCTCGCCTCCAACTCATGGCGATCCTTCTACTTATACCTCTGCCTCCCGTGCTGGGATTAAAGGTGTGGGTGTGTGCCACCACACCTGGTGTTTGTGGAATTTTTGGAGCATGGGTCCTCTTCCCCATGCTGAGAATTAAACCCAGGGCCTTGAGCATAGTAGGCAAGTGCTCTCCACTGAGCTATACCATAGCCCCTCCCCTTTTGTGGAATCAGTCTTGTTTGTCCACATAGAGGAATGTATGCATTAATTGCACAGTGGATTCTATAGTTTTTTTAGAATGCTGTTTTGAAACCATTGGGATCCAGGATAACTTTCAGGAAATATATTATTTTCAGGAAAAAAAGTGTTAGTTTAAGCTAAGATTTATATATTTTTTAATTATTATTTCTATCCCAGGCTGACCTTAAACTCATGGTAATACTCATACCTCAGCCTCCAAGTGCCAGATTAATGGTGTGCACCACCATTCCCAGCTAGATTTTTTTTTTATTGTCCATAATGAGTTACATTGTTTAGTGGGCCAACAATGAGTTGTTATCCCCAATTCCTCATCGCCCCCCTCCCTGCCCAGCTAGATTTTAAAAAATATATATTTTTATTTGTGAGCAGAGAGAGAGAGAGAGAGAGAGAGAGAATGAATATGGGTGCACCAGGGTCTCTAGCCACTGTAAATGAACCCTAGATGCATTTGCCACCTTGTGCATCTGACTTTACATGAGCACTGGGGTATCAAACCCAGACCAACAGACTCTGCAAGCAAGCACCTTTAACCACTGAGCCATCTTTCCAGCCCCTCCCAGCTAGATTTATAACTCTTTTTTTTTTTTTGAGGTAGGGTCTCGCTCTAGTCCAGGCTGACCTGGAATTCACTCTGTAGTCTCAGGCTGGCCTCGAACTCACGGCAATCCACCTACCTCTGCCTCCCTAGTGCTGGGATTAAAGGCGTGCGCCACCACGCCCAGCTCTATAACTCTTTTTTTAAATATTCTATTTGCAAGCAGAAATAGACAGAGAGATGAACTCCAGGTGCATGCACCACCTTGTGAATCTGGTTTTACATGGTGTCCTAGTCAGCCAGACACCCCTGGGATGAACCTCCAAACCAAGCAGTTATGGGAGGAAAGTATTTATTTGAAGCTACAGATCCAGGGGAAGTTCCATAACAGTGAAAGAGGCTTTCATTAGTCCCCCTTTCATTGTTCCAAGTAGAGAGAAACTCCAACAACACACACAAAGAAAAGGGGGGGGGTCTGAAAGAAATCTTCTCTCTATATAGCCTTAGGGCGAGGCCTTATAACCCTATCCCAGACTTAATGGCTTCCTGAGTCTCTGGAATTCCCTTCTTGCACTGCCCTCCCAGGAAGGGATGTTCATTTCTAGCTCCCCTGAGCCTCCTTACATCCTGCCCCCTACTGAGAGGCCGCCTTCCTGTAAATATCCTCAGAGACCCACACAAGATTACTAAAAAGGTCAAGTTGACAACAAAACCTAACCATCACACATGGGTACTGGGGAATCAAACTCAGGCCATTAGGCTGTGTAGTTAGTATCCTAACTACTGAGGCATCTTTCCAGCCCCTAGATTTATAATTCTTTAAAGCACAACCTTATCAGTCACAAAAAACAACTCTTGGATTAGGTCTCCTTTGAAAGCTATTTTTGCATACTTGAGGAAGTAATGAAAAGATTTCCAAAATTATTTCAAAATCAGAACAAGGAAGGAAACGTCGTAAATTAAGAATAAAGCATCCTGAGTTTCGGTATTAGAAAATTAATCAAGCTACTGGGGAGATGGTTCATTTTGCAAATTACTTCCCTCACAAGCAGAAGACTGCATGAGGTCTGCAGTACTCATGAAACAATGCTGGGTGTGGTGGTGCATGCCTGTTATCCCAGCACTGAGGAGGTGGACCCAGGAGGGTCTAGCCAAGGGAGATCTTGTCTCAGAGGAGGTGACTATGACCCCGAGATTGTCTTCTGGCCTCCACATACCTGCATAAGAAATAAATCAGTAGCTCATATGTTAATTCCAGGTAGGACTTTCTTTTTTAAATTTAATTTATTTGAGAAAGAAAGAGAATGGGCACACCAAGACCTACAGCCACTGCAGATGAACTGCAAATGCATGGCCCCTTATGTGCATCTGGCTTTAGTGGGTATTGGGGAATTGAACCCAGGCCATCAGGTTTTGCAAGTAAGCACCTTTAACTACTGAGCCATCTCCCCAGCCCCAATATAGGGCTTTCTTGTATTTGTTAGGAGGATCATTTTTGAAATGTCAGCAGAGCTCCAGAAATGAGGCCCAGGGCACCTGGGAGGAAGAGCCGGCAGACCCTGCCGGCCTTGCCAGTGCACTGCTTCCTCGGCTCTGGTCTGCGGTCGGCATTCTTGGCTGTCTCTCCTCACAGTCTCCCTGGAACAGCTTCTGCTCATGGCACAGGGCACTCAGCTTCCCTCCCCGGCCCGTACAGGGCATCGCCATGGGACAGTTCAGAAGTGAGGGCGAGTCAAGGGACCATGGTCTGTTGCTCCTCTGAATCATAGCTGTAAAATGTAAAGCCTTCAGCGTCTCGTCAGGTCCAGCTTCTCGGTCTACTTTAAGTTACTGTCTTGTTTTGGGAACGGAAAACAAACGAGCCTGGAGCTCCTCCTTGTAGGCACTGGAGGGTATGCCTTCAGCTCTTCGATCTTGGTTCACTTGCCATGTGGATGTGGATTCCCCATGTCTTCCTCTGTGTCATTCTTGGAAGCTGTAAACATGGAAACTGAACCTTGTCTTGCATAGCAATAGGAAGGAGAGTTAAACAGGCAAATGATAGAGGCGTAGGTAGAGTTGGAGGGACAGTGGGGTCTGGGCTTACACGAGGGTAGGAAAAGTAAAAGCGTGTTACTTTCAAGGAAAGACGCAGTGTGCCCAGCATCCTAAGGGAATGCTTGGGAAACAGCAGGTCATCGACCTCAAGCTGAGGAGCTGAAGGGTCCAGCCATGAAGTGCTGAGACCTCAAGGATGCTGTGTTCTCTTGTATGATTTCTTCTGTGGCCCTGGGGATTGATCCAGAACTATGTGCATGCTAGGCAAGCTCTCTCACTGAGCCTCGCTCTTACTAGCAAAATAAGCTTACTTCCTGTGAGGATAACAGCTCGGCAAGCACTTCCTGTGTGCCAGGCACTGTGCCCTGCACCTTATGTTCACTTCTCAGCACGCACACCACTCACGGGAGGTGGTTACGGTGTTCATATCCCTTTCAAAATGAAGAAACTGATGTGGTGGGGAGATGACAGACTTACCTACTCCCTGAAGTTGGGGACAAAAGTGGGCTGTCTGTGGTGGGAATAGTTCAAGTGCATGGCTTTCTGGATGCTAAGGACTGGCAGAATGACTTGGTTTTCTTCCATCCTGCTTTGTGTGAAGATGGCTCTGAGCGTGCTCTGTCACATGCAGGGGACCTGGCACCTTGGCCGCATGCCCAGGATGCTAGAAGGATGCTGTGCCCACGAACTTTGAATAGCCTGATTGGATGGCGAGCAGAGCAGCGAGTTGGTACCTTAGGGCTTTGCAGCTTCTTCCGAGAAAATTGAGGGAAGAAATGGACCGTGAGAGATGGTGATGCACTGTTCATCTGACTCGCATTTTGACATTTCCTCATCTGCTGCTTCTCCCCATGCCCATAACCTATGGGGAGAAGCTCTGAAGTCCGGAGTGCGTGCCATGCTCCATTCTCAGCAGAGCGGTGAGCACCACACCGTGCTGGGAGCACTGGCTGTGCCCTCTGTCCTTTCTACTCAGCAGTTTCTTGTCCTAGACCTTTTCTTCCCCTTGCTTTTTTTCTAGCCTGGAATTCACTAGGTCGTCTCAGTCTGGCCTCGAACTCCACCACTTCTGGACCCCTTGCTTTTTATTGGCTATGAATGCCTGTGAAAGGAGAAAAGCCCTGGCTAACTCACTGTGTAGCCAAGGATATACTTGAACTCCTGGTCCTTCTGCCTCTGCCTCCAGAGTGCTGGGATTATAGAGCGCACTCCTTGTTGGGCCGAGTGAATTTTCTTTGTAAACATCTCAGGCCTCCTGACAGCCAGATCTCCGGCCACCCACTTGTCTGCGGAGTGTCCTACTCATGGGGAAGGGTGGGAGGTTACAGTGTCTGCACATGCATTTCCAAGGCTGTGTTGAGTCTGAGAGACTGTTTTTTGACATTTCAAACAGTGAAATGATCCAAATTGTGGTGAGAACTTGGAATGCAGGTCAGGCGTTTTATTGCACATTTCTAGCATGAGGACATCACAAGGGTGCGCTCAGTTCATCTTTCCTCTGAGGTCAGCCCCCTGCAGAATGGTGGATGGCGAGAGCTCATTGAGCAGGCATGCTGGGCAGTGTCCCTGTCTTCATTTTGTTACGATCCATGGCAGGTAGAGGAAGATATCTGGGAGTGCAGAAAGATGGGCAGCTGCTATTCCTTCCACGGCCTTCCTGGCTACTGCCGCCGGGGAGGAGCGGCCAGGGCGAGAGCAGCATGGCCGTAATGGCTGAGCGCCTGCTGCTGCTTCCAGGGTGGCTAGAGAGAGGGAGGGCCAGCTGGAGTCTGGCACGTCTCTCTGTGTTGTGGGGATTCTGTGGGAGGAGGAGCCTGCACTGTCCTATTCAAGGCCACCCTTTCTCCAGGTTCCTCTGTCCAGTACAAGCTAGACTTTCTCCACCTTGGTGGCCTCAAAGCTGTGGAGAAACAGAAGTGGCACTTCCTCTTGTGTTGTCTTTCTGCACATTTATTAGTGTCTTGTTCCTCTGGGCGTGTGGGGGTCTTGTGTCCTTTGTCCTCACCATTGTCCCACTTCTACTGCTGGCCGCTGGCTTGTCCACCCACCCAGCCCTGCTTCTGTCAGCTGCCTCCACAGGCGCCTCACTGAGGTCTCCTCCTCAGTGGGCAAGCTTGGCTTAAGTTTTCATGATCTCACATGTGTGTAAAGATAGTAGAGAGGAGTGAGGTTTAGGTGGTGTTTTGTTTTGTTTTGTTTTTCGAGGTAGTGTCTTGCTCTAGCCCAGGCTGACCTGGAATTCTCTAGGTAGTCTCAGGGTGGCCTTGAACTCACGGCAATCCTCCTACCTCTGCCTCCCATGGATTTTTATCTTTTTAAAAAATATTTATTTATTTGTTTGCAAGAGAGAGGGGAAAAAAATAGACACACAGGGCCTCCAGTCGATACAAATGAACTTCAGATGCATGTGCCACTCCATGCATCTGGCTTTACATGAGTGCTGGGGAATTGAACCCAAGTCATTAGGCCTTGCAGGTAAACGCCTTAACTGCTAAACCATCTCTCCAACCCTAAGTGGTTTTTAAAATATTCTTATTTATTAGGTTCTGGGGATTGAATTCAAGGCCTCGAATGTTCTGCACATACTTTACCACTTAGTCATACCTCCAGCTATTAAAAAGACATTTTTCTTCTTTTTTTTTTGGGAGGGAAGGCTTTATTAGAGTAAAAGAAGGAAAAGAGAGAGATTCCTGCCCATGAGAAGGAAGGAGATGGTGAAGCCCACCTAGAGACCCAAATTGGGGTCATTTCTAGGTCCTCAATGCAGGCTTCCTTTGGTTTGTGTAGAGTCTAAGCATCTACCTCAGCCTTCCAACTGCTGGGGTTACAGGCAAGTGCCCCCCCACACACACGTGTCCTTGATATAAATATTTTTAAAATATTTTTATACATTTACTTCCAAGCAGAGAAAGATAGAAGAGAGAAGAGACAGACAAATAGAATTGGAACACCAGGGCCTCCAGCAACTGCAAAGGAACTCCAGATGCATGCGTCACTTTGTGCATCTGGCTTTACATGGGAACTGGGGAATTAAACCCAGGTGGTTAGGCTTTGAAAACCTTTAAAATTTTTTTCAAGTATTTAAACAGTTTCCTTTACTATACAATGAATTCTCATTTGATTTTAACCAAAGAGAATAACAACGAAATAAAAGAATATGAAAACATACTAATACAAAAATAGCCTAAAATGGCCCTATTAATAGATTTGATGGTCAACATACAAGTATTTAGATTTTACTTCATACATGAGAGGTTTAATTTCCCTTTAAAATTTTATCACAAACTATTTTTGCCATTTTTCTCAGCTGAACATAATTCACATGCATGAGTTCAAAATGATCAATAATTTTTCTTTTTTTGTTTTTTTTTTGTTTTTCGAGGTAGGGTTTCGCTCTAGCCCAGGGTGACCTGGAATTCACTGTGTAGTCTCAGGGTGGCCTCGAACTCATGGTGATCCTCCTACCTCTGCCTCCTGAGTGCTGGGATTAAAGGCGTGCGCCACCACACCCGGCTTGATTTTTTATTTTATTTTTATTTATTTATTTTGGGGGATCAATAATTTTTTAGACAACAATAACAATAAAAGTCCTTTTTCGTTTTCACAAAGTAATGAAAATAAATTCACTAATGATGGACACTACTACACACACTTTATCTTTCCATCCTGGCCTGTCCATCTCTGAATTACATCGTTCGTGCAGTTACAGCTCTGTCGGCAGGAGGCTCTTGCCCCAGTGGTCCCCAGAGTCTCCACCACAGCATTGGTCTTTGTCAGCCTGAAGAATCACCTCTTCTGTTTAGCCACCCTGAAGCTGAACTGCTAACATCTGATTCCGCTCTAACCACGCTCAGCTTCTCATTTGTAATCTGTTCTGTGTGTTTTCTGTTCGCTGCACTTTTAGGGACTTGATTAAGAACATCAAGAATCTTTGTGTACAGGATTCCGAGTCTTTCATGAGGAGTGTCGCACACAGCCAGCCCCACCAGGCCAGTGGTCTTCTTCAGTGTGCCCGCCATGACGGCGCCTTCCAGGAGCCTCGCTCAGACCTGCTCCTTAAAAAAATTTTAAATGATAAAAAATCTGGGGGGCTGGAGAGATGGCTCAGCAGTTAAGGTGCTTGCCTACTAAGCCTAACTACCTGGGTTCCATTCCCCAGTACCCATGTAAAGCCAGATGCACAAAGTGGTGCGTGCATCTAGAGTTCATTTGCAGTGGCTGGAGGCCCTGGTGTGCCCATTCATTCTCTCTCTCCTCTCTGTCTCCCTCTGCTTGCAAATAAATAATTTAAAAATAACTGGAGCTCTGGAGATTGCTCAGTGATTAAAGGTGCTTGCTTATAAAGCCTGATGGCCCAGGTTCTAATCCCCAGTACCCACGTAATGCCAGATGCACAAAATGGGGGACGTGTATCTAGAGTTTGTTTGCAGTAACAAGAGGTCCTGACATGCCCATATTCTCTCTCTCTCTCTCTCTCTCTCTTTGTTCTCACTCTCAAATAAATAAAAGTATAAAAATAAATAAATAAAACTGGGCTGGGGAGATGGCACAATGGTTAAAAGCATTTACTCACAAAGTCTGCTGGCCCAGGTTCGATTTCCCAGTACCCATGTAGAGCCAGATGCACAATGTGGCTCATGCATCTGAGAGTTCCTTTGCAGTGGCAGGAGGCCCTGGTGTGCCCATTCTCATAAATAAAAATATTTTTAAAAATATTTAGTGGAGCCGGACATGGTGGTACACACCTTTAATCCTAGCATTTAGAAGGCAGAGGTAAGAGGATTGCTGTGAGTTCGAGGCCAGCCTGAGACTACATAGTGAATTCCAGGTCAGTCTGGGCTAGAGTGAGACCCTACCTCAAAAAAAAAAAAAATCTAAAGTGTATCTACTAAAAGGTAGGGATCAAATTTTATTTATTTACAAATAGATGGTCACTTCTTAAATCAGTAAATTTCACTTTTCTCTCTGAATTAAAATCTGTCTTTTTTTTTTTTAAGGCGTGCGCCACCACGCCCGGCGCACAGTTTTGTTTTTTGTTGTTTTTTTTAAAAATTTTATTTATTTATTTGAGAGAGAGAGAGAGAGAGAGAGAGAGAGAGAGAGAGAGAGAGAGAGAGAGAGAGAGAGAGAGAATAGGTGTGTGCCAGGGCCTCTGGACACATGCACCCTCTTATGCATCTGGCTTTACATGGGCACTGGGGAATTGAACTCAGGTCCTTCTGCATTGCAGGCAAACGCCTTAACTGCTAAGCCGTCTCTTCAGCCCTAAAATCTGTCTTTAGCATAAAGTAAACAACATACACATGTGATATGTTTCCACACATTCTTTTTTTTTTCTGTTTTAGTAAGCTTTTTACCAATACATTTTTTTTCTCTATGCAGAAGAAGTTCATATACTTCCTCTGTAAAAGCCACAGCTGGACTCAAGTGTGTTCTAGAATGTTCCTGAGAAGACTGAATTGGTATCTACTGAGTTCATTGCCCTGAGAGGAAATACAGGGTTTGGGTTCTGAAAGCCTCTACCATAGTTTAATATTTTAAAAAATATTCTATTCATTTTTCAAGCAGAGAGAGAGAGAAAGAGAGAGAGAGAGAGAGAGAGCGCACACCAGGGCCACCACCTTGTGGGTCTGGCTTATGTGGGTCCTGGGGAATTGAACCTGGGGTCTTAGGCACTGGAGGCAAGTGCCTTAACTGCTGAGCCATCTCTCCAGCCCAGTTTAATTTTTTTAAATTTGTATTTCTTTATTTGTAAACAGAGATACAGAGAGACAGAGAGAGTGAGTATGGGCATGCCAGGGCCTCCAGCCACTGCAAATGAACTCCAGATACATGTGCATCTGGCTTTATGTGGGTACTGGGGAATTGAACCTGGGTCCTTAGGCTCTGAAGACAAGTGCCTTAACCACTGAACCATCTCTCCAGCCCTTCTACCATAGTTTTATAACCAGTCAGTGCCCAGGTTTGTCTTTTATATGCTTCTAATTTATGACCTTTTCACTTAATCTGTGTTGTTGATTCATTAGCATTAAATTCAGAGTCAGTAGCACTACAATAAATATATATCTGGGCTGGAGAGATGGCTTAGTGGTTAAGGCACTTGCCTCCAGTGCCTAGGGCCCCAGGTTCAGTTCCCCAGGACCTACATAGGCCAGACCACAGGGTGGTGGCCCTAGTGCGCGCTCTCTCTCTCTCTCTCTCTCTCTCTGTATTTCTCTGCTTGAAAATGAATAAATAAAATATTTAAAAATAAATAAATATATATATATATCTGACACTAAGGACTCTTTGAATTAATAAGCTTTAATTAATTAATTAACTGGAGGTAGGCTCTCACTTTGGATCTCATATTGTAGTCTCAGGGTGACCTCAAACTCACAGCGATCCTCCTACCTCTGTCTCCTGAGTGAATAAACTACTTTCAGAACAGTTTGAGTGAGCGTTCTTACTCCCTCTGACCCCACACATGTGTTCCCTCCCTTACGGACCCTTCCAAACAGAGAATCAGCAAGGAAAGCACAAAAATTACTTTTCAATGTCCTGGCAGTAAGTAGATAGGACAAGGTCCTTGTTGCAGTGTGAGAGGTGAAACAGGAAGATGGTCTCAACCCTCCTCCCCCGACGTGTGACTCTGCCTGGCCGTGGCCCATGGCAGTGAGGGGTTATCATGTGCTCATTCATGTCTATCACATGTCTGTTACGGGGTCTGCGGGAATGACCTCTGTAGATTTTAACCAGCACCATACCTCAGGGTTCACCTGTTTTGTCTCAGACCCCTGTTTATTTACAAAAGAATGAGGAATTGAGTGAGTATGGGCAGCTGCAAATGAGCTCCAGATGCGCATGCCACTTTGTGCATCTGGCTATGTGGGTGCTGGGGAACTGAACCAGGCCAGCAGGCTTTGCAAGCAAATGCCTTGACCCACTGAGCCCTCTCCCTAAATATTGCACGGTGATGGATATTTAAAGAGCTGCAGCAGGGGACTCTTAACGTGACACAGGTGTTACAGCATCATCGTTCTTGCTTTAAAACAAAATGTTGGGCTGGAGAGATGGCTCAGCGGTTAAGGCGCTTGCCTCCAGTGCCTAAGGCCCTGGGTTCAGTTCCCCAGGGCCCACGTATGCCAGACCCACGGGGTGGTGACCCTGGTTCTCTCTCTCTCTCTCTCTCTCTCTCTCTCGCTCTCTCTCTCGCTCTCGCTCTCGCTCTCGCTCTCGCTCTCGCTCTCTCTCGCTCTGTATCTCTCTGCTTGAAAAATAAATATTTTTTTAAAAGTGCAATGAACAAGTGAAACTCCATATTTCACTTAAAAGAAATGTTGGCTGCTGATAAGGGGAATGTTTTGTGATTAGCAGACTCCAAGTATGTGTTTCAGCCACATTTGTTTGTCAGCTGCATTTTGCTCTAGGCTGTCCTGATGGAGTTCTACTGGGTTTAATCAGAACCATCTTGTGAAGAAAGCACTTCGGATCCAAATTAGAATCTGAAACAAACACAGATGAAACCCAAAACGGGACAGAAACCAAACAAGAAGTAGAGCAGGAGTTATAACGGGGTCCTGAGAGGCAGTGGAGGGAGAAGCAGGATCCCTCAGAGAAGCCAGCCAGGGAAGGTCTGCAGCGGAGGCACTCCCAGACCAGCTGCTGTCCTTGGGGTCAGAGACAGTGATTAGTAGTGACCCATCCCCTCTGAGCTGGGTGGGAATGCCAGCCAATGGGCAGCTCACTGTTCACCAAAAAGGCCCCTGGAAAGTCCTGACTCCTGTCTCTTCTTTTCCCATTTTTCTTTTTTCTTTTTCTTTTTTTGGTTTTTCGAGGTGGGGTCTCGCTCTAGTCCAGGGTGACCCGGAATTCACTATGTAGTCTCAGGGTGGCCTAAAACTCACCGTGATCCTCCTGCCTCTGCCTCCCAAGTGCTGGGACTAAAGGTGTGACCACCACAGCCATCTCCTTCTGTCTTGTAGTCCTTCCTTACTCTTCCTGCCCAGAGTCATTCTGGTCTCCACATGTACACAGTGTGGATATCCGCAGCCTAGGGCTTCACCAGGGTGCCCCTCCATCTGCCCACCCCTGCACTGTCCATGGCTGAGGCCTGAAAACAACTACCTGACTGATTTGGTTTAGGAAATAGATGCACATGTTAAAAGATATTTGCCAGCCAGCTGTGGTGACACACACCTTTAATCCCAGCACTTGGGAGGCAGAGGCAGGAGGATCGCCATGAGTTCAAGGCCAGCCTGGGGACTACCTAGTGAATTCCAGCTCAGCCTGGGCTAGATCGAGACCCTTTTTTAAAACAAAACAAAAGCAAAAAGCTACTTGCTGTGAAGTACTGAAAAAGTCAAGAGAGAGAAGCACCTCTCCTTCCCATCCTGAGAGGGCCGCGTTCTTCACGGGCCTCCATGCTCACCAGTGTGTGCCTGGGGCCCCTGGCTCCACTGGACATTCTTCCTGTCCCCATTGTCCCCTTGTCCCTTCCTCTCTCAGACTTTGACCCCTGGCGGACAAATGACTGTGAGCAGAACGAGTCGGACCCCACTCCTGCCAATTGCACTGGCTGTGCCCAGAAGTTA
Source organism: Zapus hudsonius (assembly GCA_004024765.1). Taxonomy (NCBI): domain Eukaryota; kingdom Metazoa; phylum Chordata; class Mammalia; order Rodentia; family Dipodidae; genus Zapus; species Zapus hudsonius. Next base: position 25,614 of record PVHP010021949.1, read on the forward strand.
CCCCTCAAGGTCACGCTCCCAGAGGACTCCCCAAAGAATTTTGAGAGACTCCGTCCTTTGGTGATCAAGGTAGGCAAGACGCCAGCTTGTCCGGTGACTGCCTCCCCATGGGAGGGCTGCAGGGAGCCTACAAGGTGAGCAGTGACTAACTGTGGCTTGGCTTTGCTTCCTGGGTCACCAAGTCAAGACAGCCGCTGTTGTCTGAAGAGATTCAGAGATTTTCGTGCCAGTACCCCGAGGTGACAGAGGGCTTCACTGAAGGGTTCTTCGCCAAGTGGTGGCGTTGTTTTCCTGAGAGGTGGTTCCCGTTTCCTTATCCATGGTGAGTACATGTCAGATCAGTGAGAGCCCCCACCAGCCACTGTGCATATGCCCTTCAGCGAGGAGTGTGAGAGGAACAGATGTGTCAGAAGGAAGGGCTCCACCTGGGGAAACACCTAGACTGCCTGAGAGAGCCATCATAGTTTCTAGCATGCATTTAGCACTTATGCTTATGGAGAGAAAGCGGGAACAGAGCTGTCTTGCCCTGGGCTAGAGTGAGACCCTACCTTGAAAAAAAAAAAAAAACCTGGCTTGTGGTACTTGACTGTGCCAGGCAGAGTGTCTTGGCGCTCACCAGTGACGCTCATAATAGCTCTGGGGATGTGAGGACTGTCATTTTTCAAAGCAGAAAAGTAAAAATCAGATGTTAAGTGACTTGCCCAAGCTGACCCAGCCATGTACGTTTTTCGGTGTCCTATAGATAATACGAGCATTCCTTAGGGTTAAGGTCGCCCTCTAGCAAGAAAGGAGACCCATTTTCTATGTGGAACCGATTGAAAAAGAATTAACACTTGGTTTTCCAGGAGTCTCCACCTTTCTGTGATTGTGCTGTTTGTTTCTGTGGTTGAATGCCCAGGTTGAATGCTCCTTCCCTTCTGCTGCCTGGCCTGCTGTGTCTCCAGCCTCCTTTCCAAGGTCGAATGAACGGAATCTTTGCTTCCTCTATATGTTGTTTTAGCTTTAAAACTTTAAAAACATTTCACCCACACATGAAAATTGTGGCTGCAGAGTTTATTGTAATGTGTCCTTCATCGATTAGGCACCATTGTTCTGGGTTGGACATGGTCCTCGCTGGGTGGACCTGTAATCTGAGCACTTGGGATCAGAAATTCAGTGATCCCTAGCTACATACCAAGTTTGAGGCCAGTGTGGGCTGCTGAGACCCTGTCTCAAAAAATAGGGAAAAAAAAGGAAAAGGACATAGCTCTGCTCTTTCCCCTGTGCCCCTCCCCCCCACCCGTCCCTCCCCCTTACTGGCCAGCTCCAGCTAGTGACTTGTCTGTTGCCCACTTTCCAGGAAAAGACCTCTGAACAGATCACAGATTTTACGGGAGCTGTTTCCTGTTTTCACCCACCTTCCATTTCCAAAAGATGCCTCCTTAAACAAATGCTTCCTCCTCCACCCGGAACCTGTTGTGGGTAGCAAGGTAGGACGTTTTTTGCAAGGGCTTCCATCTAGAATTTTCCTCATTTGGGACCTGGACTGATGTCATAATCAAGGCCTTCTGTGTATATGGACTTGGAGGATGAACTGAGGGGACACACACTTCATCTAGCTTTCTCCTCACTTGCTGCTAGCCCACTGGTGTCCCCAGAACGTCTCCCTGCCTTTTGAAACTGCTTCCTGCCACCTTAACATCTCAGGAAAAGATACTTTTCTCTGTTAAAGGGAGAGTGGATTGTGAAATTGGAAGGGACCAGAATGGGTAGTTGACTTCTCTACCTCACACAGGCCATAAGTATATGTAATGAACAATCCCAACGTTTTCTGTTTGTAGATAAGGAGATGGTTCCTGAGAGATGAAACCATCTCTCCAAGGACACAGAGCAGGTTAACAGGAGGACACCCAGAAATAATTAAGAGACTCGAGGCAGAGCACTGAGCGGGCAAAAACGTTTGGGAGCCTGGGTGTTTGACAGGCACATGGCAGAGGCTGGAAAGGCCCTCTGTCCTCATCATTCCCCACCATGGCCCAGGGCCAGGGGACTGGGAGACGCTAGTCCTTGTAGGGTCTGTTTACTTTTCTCTGAATCGCTCCTTTGTTGAGTCCCAGTCCTGAGGAAGGACTGAGTCTCAATTGGTTTGGAGGAGTTAAAAGAATAAATTGAATTTCTCAAACTGTGAGCCTCCACCAACTCTGGGTTGTGTCTCCAACCTTCTGATGCTCTTATTTGGCTCCAAACTTGCTGACTTGCCTTGCAGGAAACGAAAAGCCTATAAAAACAATCACTTTGTCGAGAAGTAAGAACTTCTGTCTTCCAGCAGTGGGGAGGGGCTGGGCACGCTCCTCAGACTTTACCCAAGTTCATCCTTCTGTCCCCGGCTAGGACTCTGGGCCCTGGTATGATTTCATCTTCGTAATCATGATATAATTCTGGGCGAGAGCCTTTATGTTGGTGATTGGAGTGAACTTCACCAGCCAGAGGCGTCAGTTCAGTTCCTGTGGTGCTTATCGAAGTCATAGCGTGTTTCTCAAGGATGTTTCAGGAAGGGGAGTGGCCCAAAGGCAAAGTCTGGTGTCTTAGAGCATCTGTGTCCCCACCCTGGCCCAGGCTCTCCTTTCTCCAGCCTCGTGACTCCACCCTGCTGTCCACCTCCTCATCCCTGGTTATTACAGCAGTGGAGGAGGAGGTGGGGGCTGAGGCCTGCTTCACTCACTCCTCAGAGGTGCCTGGGGCTGGTTTTTTTTTTTTTTTTTAATTTATTGTCCATAATGAGTTACAACATTTAGTGGGCAAACAATGAGTTGTTATTGCCAATTCCCTGCTGCCCTCCCCTCCCCAATCCGCTGGATAACCTCCTCCATGGGTCGTCTGGATCAGTCCTTGTGACAGGGGACCATGGATAGCCTAGTATTCAGCCAGGTTCTCCTGGCCATGCCTCTGGATAATCTCCCCCACCACGGCTCTCACATTCTTTCCGCCCCCTATTCTGCATAGTTCCCTGAGTCATGGTGGATGAGTATTAAGGTTGCTTTAAGGTTGTGAGCTTAGGGGTCTTTGTGTCGAAAATCGTTGGTTTCTGTCTCACTGGCTTATCCTGTGTTGTTTTAATGGCTGTGGCTGTGGTCCCCTTGTTCATCCCGTCATTCTCTGCGGGGTTCCATTTGGATCCTCCACGATATGACTGAGGTGGCTCCTCTCTTGCCAGAATCTCAGCTATCGGCCTACGGTCGGTTGGTAGGGTTGGATGGGCCCCAGCTCTCTCGCTGCATCCTGAAAGCAAGCTCCGGAAGGCACAGGCTGCTAG